>JABFOV010002314.1:0-20452 GCA_022817685.1 Aradophagus sp. ZL-2020 | reverse complement strand
CACAACAAAGACCTACTATCCTACTATAGATGGCAGTGATGCTAATGGATCAGAGACAGCTACTCACTTTCGGTTTTGTATTGGTTTTGGGTTAATCTGTATTTTTGAAATGAGTAATCAAAATGGAAAAAAATCACACAAAATGAGGATCATCTCATATTTATTTAAAAATTGATTAATGTGAAGGATAGTTACAGGTAAAATAAAAAACAATAAAAAAAAAAAAAAAAAAAAAAAAAATAGTACAATTTATTTTAAACTTTATCGTGACATCACTTTTATTTTGAAACGGTATAACTTTTAGAATCATACTATCAATTTTACGTGAAAGGGCAGGCGTTTGTTTAATTATCTTTACAACAGTTGAAATGATTATGCATCGAAAATAATTTTCATCTCGTAAATGAAAGACGATGAATAATTAGAAGAAAATTAAAGAGTGCGATACCGTGTTGCAAATAAAAGTCAACGGCGATCCGTCATAAACATCAAAACGCGCGAATCCCAAGACCGAATGATAATTGATTTTCGCAATTTAATTAAAAATACGCAGCATCCATCGCGAAAGCTGCGATCGATCACTTTTCTGCGTTGTCGTTCAAAACTCCCATTGTAAACAAGAAGAATCACGGCCTGGTAAAGCCGTGTGTCATTTTCGTTCGAATTGCTTGCAACTAAAAAGCGCGTCCCCGTTTTTCCAACCACCTCCGCGCGGCGCTATTTTTAATGTTTTCACGCGTGGCTTTAATGTATTTAAAAAACTCTCTGCTCTTTCAAATTGCCAAGCATCGTGTAAAGTCATTTTTTTTTTTTTTTTTTTTTTTTCATTTATTAGAACGAAAAACTTACGCGATTATGTGAAAAATAAATACACGTGTCAGAAACTGGAAAGATTTCTTGTCAAGAAAAAGAGTTTAAAAAATAAAAGAAATATTCATTTCGATTAAAAATCAATTTTTCTCGTAGCTTAACCATTTGATGCACTAACATTGGAGGCGTACCTTTCTATGGAGATTCCGTGATTTTGGTGCATCAAGTGGTTAATGTTTGTTTCTTTTCAACTCTTTTGCTTCTTTTTTGGCAAGCGGCAAAATTCAACATAAAACGTTATGTCACGAACATCGTATATTCGTCTTATCAATTTTAATACGAAAGTGATGTTTGCTATTTATACTGATATTATTTATAGAAAGCAAACGTGAAATTTGAAAATAATCTATCAATTAAAAAATAATCTATCAATTATTTATTCAATAAATCCAATTAAATAAATTAAAATTTCCATGACCTCCTTATCGAATACAATTTTTTGAAAATAAGTTGATACAACCAACTGACCAATTGTTTATATAAAATGAAAATAAATAAGATCTACTTTGTTTCATTTATTGAATTTCACGGTACTTTAACGGGCTATATACATATATATCGACGATAAAATCTCGATAATGTCTTTCATATCAATTTTGGAATACAGGCCGGTCATAAGAATTTTATGGAACGCGATGGTCAATACTAAATTAAACGGAAAAGAAGTAATAAATATTTGTGAGTGATTAAAATCATGAATTGAATATTATGCATTCGAAAAGCTATAAAATAATGGAAGTAAACAATATTCATTTTCTTTTATCCTTATTATTTAAACTTGCTCGATAAATTGTCTTCACGTACAAGTTTTGTTGCAAACCATATCAAACAGCAATCCTATCACTGGAAGTATATTCCACGTAAATGTAAATTAATATTGATTCTTTGAAAATTATTTTTACGATTCATTGAGAATTACTTCTACTGAAGTGGATCTATTTTAATCAAAGTAGGAATTCAAGTGAAGTGAATTATTTGAAGAGAGCAACGTGCGCAGTATATTTAAACATAATTATGAAAGTGTTAGATTTTATCGCTAGTGAGTTGGCTTTGTAGAAAAATTTATTAAACTTCGACGAGAATGAAGTTATTCCAGAAAGGGGGAAAGTTTGTTTTAGAAAAAATAAGAAAAAAAAGTTTGTTTTAGGAAAAAACTTTTACAAGTTTACTGATGTGTATCAATGTCTTACGTGTGATCTGCTTTTGTGCGATAGCATTTCTGCATTCCACGAATGCGAAATAAGATGTTCATTTTAATATTATTATTGATATTATCATAAATCTAAGTAATTTTGTTCACGTATATTTGTTTTAAAATTAAAGTTCAATTTGAAATGTTGATCAATGAGGTTCTTCTACATTTTCATTTGAACATTTTATTGAGTAAATTTTAAAATTTACCTTTATTTTTATATCATATATACAGTAAAGTTGCAAACGGTTTTTATTGCGTGAAATTAACTTTAAGTTACTAGTTTGTCATTATAATATTTATTTATAATTTTCCTTTCCATGAATTATATAAACTAGTAGTAGTATATTATATAAACTAGTAATTTTAAACCTCGTACACGCTCAAGGCAATTCACTGACCACTACAAACTATTATTAATTACCTCGCCAATGTCAACAACAAAAAATTGATGAGAAACACATCATTACAATACCAAATTACAAACCCATTATTAGCTAGCAACATTTTATCTATTATCAGACATAATAATTGTGTTATTAATTATTGATCATAAATTTACATCTAACGTCAACCAATGATGTTTAACAACCGACTATTACACATCACTCACAATCGATCAGTTACCAATCATCAACGTAAGCGTCCATCACGAATTATCTACTTCTGAATCCAAACACATTCAGCCGTACAATGTTCGCGATCTCTCAGTTCGTCAAACGAACGAACTGCGTTATAATCGCAATTCGACACCGCGACAACCGAATCAATCTCTTTTTCTTTTTTTTTTTTTTTATTCTTTTTTTCTACACTGGTTGAAAAAAGTTGTCACTTGATATGAATGATTTTTAATTATAACTTTCTTCATGTAAAATACCAATTAAAATCAATTAAAAATATATCCGTAATGTTAATTAAATATCGAGACTGAATGAGTATACATATGATGAAATTAACTGATTGTTTAATAGAAATCAATCGTGAAAATTTGCATTCAATTAATGGTAGATTCCCTTATTCGTTTCCATTCAGTTACCAATCCGTTTTCCAATGAGATGTTCGCCGATTCAACCCAAACATATGTATCGGTATTTTTTATATCAAGCAGTATTTCATTTAGACAAAGTTACAAATACAAACTATTCATTTCGAATGAAACTACAAGAGAATTTAATAGTTTTTAATGGATTTTGTTGAGTTCGTTTAACAAGCAACATCTGTCTCTCTCTTTCCTCAACTTTACATCGAATTTTAATAGTCCCTCGCCGGCAGTCAGACCTGACACATGACAATAATTCTTCCGCGTTTCATCGCGTCAACATTTTCGACTGCGAGCGCGAGCGCATGGTCTTACATACGTTATGCTCCGCAAATATAATTGTCCCTCTCTTCGCCAGGCCCCTCCTTTCTTCCTTCCCTTTTTTTTCGTTTCCCGGCGTCTTCCTCTTTCAACTGCTCGCCGCCCTTCTGCCCTCGCCCCTCCCCTCCGACCCCGCCGGTCTCCTTTCTTCTCCCCCCCCCCCTACCACGCTTTGCTCCTCAACTCGTAGACTCGGCAATGAGATTTATGAGCGCGCGTGCGCACCGGGTGCTACGTGACGGCAAAGCGCCCGCGTGGTGCGCGGTCCGCGTCGGCTTCGCCAAGTGCAACGTCCCGACGTCCCGACGCCCCAGTGCGCCGCGCACCGCCGTCGGAGCAGTAGCCGTCGAGACAGCCCCGCTCGGCCCTCCGCGACCCGGCGCCGCGACGCTCGCACATTAGTTCGCCTCGGCGACTCACGCGGCCACTCGACTCCTGCGGCAACGATCAGCCGGCGATCTTGAAATCCCGATTCGGCGCATTTCCGCGGCCAACTTTGATGCTGCCGCAGACACGCAATGACGAGGTCGGGGGATCTTTGATCGCTAATCAGGTGATTACAGCGTTGCAATATTTTGTTTGTCAGCCGATCAATTCAAGTGACGGTCGAGAGTTCGATGTTTCGTCGCTTTGAGGAAGGGTTCGATGATTCGAGGAGTGATTCGAAGAAGGTAACGAGTCGATAAAATAGTAGCACTGACAATGATGTTTAATTGATGGTGTAGAATGTATTATCATGAACAAACTCACTGTTTCAACAAGCGAACAGTTTGCAAATATGGATTCGCCGATTTCGAGAATTAAAGTTTTCCATCGCAAATACTTCTATCAATTAAAAATTCGCGATTGCTATTTCAACTGAATATCAATGTTAAATAATATGAATTTGCATTTAATTTGATGCATTTTTCAGCGGTAAAACTCGAACGAAACTCGAACAAAACAACTTTTGAACGAACGAATGAATAATTGAGTAGCACCGACGGTGATTCGTTGAATTAGTTATTCGAAAATTAATTGCACTTTTTCGCGCGGAATTTCAATTACCGAACATCGGCTATCAAAAGAAACGATTTAGCGATTATTTTTCGAGCAACGGCAATGTAATTTTGGCAAACGCTGCGAAATAAGAACAATATTTTTGTATCTTAAAATGAAAAGCACCTCTCGCCGTCTGGTCAAACTTTTGTCGTGTTTGGCTTCTGAAAAATTGCCAGCAAAGTTTTTCCCTCGCAAAATTTCGTACAATAAATAAACATAAATCGTGCCGCGTTTTTTAAACGCGTCGCCAAACTTTTGGCTTTTTGTTTTATTGCCCGGATTTATTGATTCGTCCTCGCAAATCCGACACTTCGATCAGACATTCAAATATAATAAAATACAAACTTTCAATGGCAAGGAATTCACGACATCCTGCTTATTCCGAATTTGATTTATCGTCGTTTAAACTTATACTGACTCTTTCCGATTTGAATAATTTATCGGCCGATTTGAAGAGTCGAGTCTACTTGAATTTTGAAAAAAAAAAATTCCGCCGATAAAACTGGATCTAATTTTTATCGAGTTTCAAATGTAAAGATGAAACTTTTCACTTATAATCCCTGCCGCCCGCTCCAACTTGCTGGAAAACTTTTTAATAACCTAACTCAGCTGCGATCTTGTATATTTCTCGGTGTAGTTTTCTCGGGGACTTTTTTCCAACGACAATTCGACTTCATTACGCGAGAGAGGAAACAATCGTGAAAAGCGGAACGTTAAAAAGTCAACGAATCGCGAACGAGAGACGGGAAAAATAAACGGGAAAATAAAAAAAAAGAATTAAGTTACGACTTACGCTGTTAGAAAAACACCTCTTGCCATGAAAATATAAAAATCTTGTTTTTATTACTTTTAAATTTTCACTGTTGCATCATTTTCGAATTTTATGCGAAAATGAACTAAAAATTTATTGCATACACTATTAAAAATATCTAATTGAGTCAAAAAGATTATTTTTTGATTCAAGAAAGGAACGTTTAAGTAAGTCAAAAGTATAGTTTAATGACGCAAGAATAAAAAGATTTGTACCCATGTTTCTTGAAAAGTAACAACACTAGAAAAAGCAAACTACTTGGAGAAGTTTAGTAGTTTTAAACTACTTGTTCTGGTAAAATTTCTTATTTTAAGTATTTTAAAACAATTTAAACAATTTTAAAACAATTCTTAATTTAAGTAGTTTATAAGAGACATCTTTTTGTAATGAAATTGCGCAACGAATTACTTCTCTAGATATGTCTGTACTTTCTTGAGTCAAGTAAGTAGTTCCGATTGATTCGGATAGAACCTTCACATCATGGTATGACATAAACAAATGTAGTTTCGTTATTTTCAACTTTTAGCGTTGTTTCCACAACACTACATTTTAACCGCGCGTCATCGACAACAGTAGATGGCTGCTCGTTGCAGGTGGCGCTTATTCTTGAGCGCCACCTACAATATAAACATTTATAATTCACTGTTTTCGAGCAAACGAATTTCTTCCTTCCGTAACCTTAAGACCAATTTTTTCATTTGCATTCAAAAATGACCTTCCTTGAGTTTTACTGTTTTAGTCTTGTTTCTCGTAAAAATTAACTCAAAATATTTCATAATATTATTGAAATAACTTGCATTTTTTTTATATCGTAACTTTTATCTTTTGTTAAAATGGTTGGAATTTAATCAAAATTAGATAAAATACTTATGTATAACTATTTATTTTCGGAAAATTTTTAACATCCACCATGTCTGACCGAAAATAATCGACAATAAAATTTCGCAAAATGACAATGCTTTTATATTTATATTTACGATTAAATTTGATATCAAATATCTCAGATCACTGACGGTCAATCCTTATGAAATTTCAGTAACGCTTGGAGCAGAATTTGATTAATGATTACACAAAGTTTCATTAAATTCGAACTGTTTTCAGTTTATCGGCAAACTATCTTTAGAGAGTAATGTGCAATTAAGATCCGCTGTTGTGCAACTCAGAGAAGCGCAAAGAAGTAGACGAAAGGTTATTTTTTGCCGATTGTCCAGAAGGATACGCGGGCGCGCTGCCGCGAAAGTCACGGATGATTTGACAAATCTACGCCGCGCGAAGATACTTGGCGACTTCGATTTTTGTTTCGGTTAGTTCGCCAGCGCCCCGGTTTCATACACGTCAAACTGTCACGCGCGCGTCACGTACGTTTCTTATCTCGGAACTTGTCCGAACACTTTCGATATAAATGTTCCAACTTTTCGCAAACACACTTTTTGCCGATGACAATGTTGGCCGCACGTGTGCGTCAAGGCGGCACGTCGTGCGCTTGATTTTTCGATGGAAAACAGTAATAAAAAGTGCGAACGGGCGGAACAAAGTTGGAAAAAAAAAAAAGAAGAAAGAAAACGACGATCGCGATTAACTCAAATTCTGCTGGTAAAGTTCGATATTTCATCTGGGAAGCGACAGTTTAAAATTATTTTTGGAGAAATTAACTTGGAAGGTTCTATGATGAAATGACAATTAAACCTTTAATAGGGTTTGTTTTCCGTAGCGTGATTCATTTCAAAAATTGAAATAATAATTTTTTTTCGTCAATACATTATTGTTAAATGCGTTTACGTGAAATATTGGAATTTAGAGAACGAACGTACGTTTTGAAATTTATAATGTTCAAGTCGTGTGGATTTCGATATTCATAGATTTAAAAAAAAATCTCCGAATATGAAAAAAAGCCAATTCAAATTGAATTAATATTAAATTTTAATCGAGATTCATTACAATTATTTTGCGCAAAAATCACGACACGCGAGTCACAAAAGGGGCTAAAATGTGTTTCAAAAGTACGTACAAACAGGTATGAAAATTCACAACGAATGTAATTCATTTATCACAAAAATTACATCGTATCATTTGTTTGCATGAAACATTTTCAGTCATAAGATAGCACGTACAGACGGTATTCAGATTTTTCAAATATAAATCATTAAATCTTTTAACGCATTAAATTTGATTTATAAAAAAAAAAAAAAAAAAAACAAAGGACAAAAAACGAAAATGTCCGGCTGAATTATCGAATCGTAAATAAAAGTCCGAACATTTGCGTCTCGCAAATGAAATAAAAACTGGCAAAAGGAGAACGCGAGGGAAAAAAGTGTTTTTCGGAAAATTTTAACCGCGGCGTGCAATTGAAGCCATTTACACGAGCCGTTATAAATGGTTGGCTTTGTTTCCGAAAAATGCATTGCCGAGCGACACTCGACGCGGCAAACTTTGAATTCGACGTTAATGTGATTAATGATCTGAGATCGCGATCGCGTTAGCCGTGTTACGCCGCCGATTTGTAAGGGCGCGTTTATTTGCGCCAACTTCGCAGGCAGTTGCGCCGAGTTTCGAAATGAGTTTATGCATGCACATGTGTTATGGTCGGACGGCTCGTAATTCAAGGAATACAAACGCTACCGACTTGACGCAAAACACCGCTGAGAATTACCGGCTACGCGTTGCGCCGCGCTCGCGATCACGTCCGACAGTTATCGGATATAGATATCGTGTCATTTTTAATCCAATGTCCATTCTATAAATTACCCGCCAAATTTGCCGAAGAGAATTATGATTGTACGGCCGCAATTCAAGTGGCAAGCCAAACAAAGCAGACGTAAAAACGAACGTCGGCGTTTCAAGCGAATGGAATCGTTTGCGAGCGAATAACACTTTCAAAAATAGGCCATTCTCACCAGCAACCACTTTTACTTCAAAACAATCCACTTACGTTCAGCAAAATGAATTGACGACAAATATTTTATGCGCCTCTGGAATTTTAACGTAAAACATACACCGAGAGAAATCGATATTCAGATTCATTATCCAGATAGCCAATTTTGATAGATGGAAAATAACTTATCATTTTGATAACATATATAGTATTATTTTTTTATGCATTTCATAACTACATTGATTATCTAGATATTCACATCGACTAACTAGATATTTACTTTGATTAATTAGATCATTAATTTCTTGACTATTTGCAGAAAATGTCTATTTTTCTGAGTGTATTTGTCGACTATTTACAAACACTTTTCAGCGTTTGTACATTTTTAAATCGCCTTTGCTGAACAATCTCATTGAAACCCATTAAAAACTAACTTTCAATAATGGCACTCACTGTTCTCAATAGTATTTTGTCCGAATTAAATATCGATTGAAATTAACAAGAAATAAGTGGATGAAATATTAAGCAATAGGAGTGAATTGGCGAACATCTTACTGGATAAAAAATTGATGTTTTAATGGGGTGAAATAAGTATTTGTATCATAGATAGAATAAAAGGTCGCTCATTAAATAAACAATTAGTTCATTTGATCAACAAGCAATATATCTATTTAGTCTTATTCAATTACAATTTCGTTTGCCTCTACTATGTTTTATTGAGTTGCGATTAAAAGCAAATTTAAAATTTAAAACTATTCATTGAAATGAGTATGAACTGACTTGTTAAATTAGAGTTCTATAATTTACTGTTATAAAATGGTTTTTCTCAATTTTACGAAAACAAAAATTGAAGTACATTTTTTTCGGAAAAACTATAACTACTATTGACATTAAACAAAATAATCATCATTATTCGAAAATTCTGAACGATCGAAATCGATTAAAAAAACAAAGAAGCAAAATGATGCTCGAAATAGAGATTCAAGAACAATTTGAACATTGGATAAGAAAGATATTTCAAAAAAAAGTGTTTCAATATTCCTTGTACCAAAGAAATTGTTATTAAAATTCATAAACTTTTAGCGCATAGCCTCACAAAATTTTATTTGACGTTTCCAACATTTACATTTTTCGGGTACGGCGAACGAAGTTCAAATATATAATAAATAAAGGAGGAATTTAATCGTTGGACGGAATCTTTTTTTTCACGGCGTTGGTAATATGTAAAATACAATCGTAAATAAAACCTCGTCTAATATTAACGTAGAGAAGAAAGCGAGTAGAAATATGACGTAGCTGACTACATTTCTTGCTTCGATCTCGGCCAAGAGTTTTTCAAATTGCTCCGTGAGGGAGTATAACTAATTTACCGAGCGAGTAAATTAGTTATACAAGCTCAACACCAGGGTTAACGCTGAGTTAAGAATTTCAAGGAGCTCTCGCTCGCGAGAGGAAGCGGAGCCGGAGGCGCGCTCGTTTGCATTTTCGCTCATTAAATCCTTTTATTGGATTTACCATTCGATAAAGTATTGTTCCGGTTTGCGGGAAAGCAAAAGCCAAATAAAGCGGAGGCCGGAATTGTAAAAATGCTCCTTGTCCCCGGCTTGATTAAATGCGCGGGATTAATCTTCGGCACAAAACAACCTCCGCTGAGATACTCCTTTTTAACAAAAACAAAAGCCTTTGTCTCGTTGCCAACTTGTAACTCGGCGCTTCATTTGAGTGTTTAATCAAATTATGAAACATAGTTTGTTTACTAAGCGTGACATTAACTACTCGAAGCGTAGAGTGTTGTTGAAAAATTAAAATCGACAAAGAAGGTTGAAATTAGACATTCGGGTTGATAGGAATTTTATTTGCGTGGTATTTCTCTCGCAACTCTAACGAAACAAAAAATATAATATTAATATATTAAGAATCCTCCCCGAAAAACAATTTCATTGTTAATGGCTTGGCAAGAGTCACATTCTCTCCTCCTCCGATGAAAAACTTTTACAAAAAAGAACACTAACGTTAACTCCAAAATTATTTAATATCATGTGCAGGCGAGATGAGAAACACATTGAAATAAAACATTCTTATTTTTAATTTTAAATGAAATTATTAGTTTCCAAAAATGTTGGACTTTGGTAATTTTCAAAACATTTAAGAATTTAAGAATTTGTTAAAAATCTAATTGCTAGGGTTAGAACAACTCGGTTTTTTAAAGACATACTGCCCTCTCGTGACAACTTTTGGAAAAGTACCGGCGATCTAGTCACGGGCGTTAAGAAAAAATATTTAACAGGTCGGCCTGACACGAATATTGAAAAATGGAAAACACGACGAGATAGCTTTTCAATTCATTCTGTACGTATACAAATATTTAAAAAAATAATATTTCCGTCTATTAATACCCGGTACATAATTGTTCTCTTAGTAAAAACTGATAAATGATGTAATTTTTTAGGTGAGGGCGTCCAGTTTGGCGTTAGTAAGTAATGATTCGGTCGACATGTCTTCTGTCGTTGTTTTTTTCATTGCGTCTTTTTTTAATGTAACTGTTGCCCGTCGTTCGACCGAATGACTTGATATATAATTTATAAAATTAACAAGAATAATTTGTTTCGAAATATTCTATGTAAATATACATACAGTTTTCACAATAAGCTTTTGAATGTTGATACGTACAAACATTTAATGGAAAATATGTTTTATATATTATTCGCAGTCATGCAGGTTACAATAATATTTCATGTAAAAGTATTCGTGTTAAAATTTGCGAAATCAAAATACAGCCAGTGCGCCGGAATAGTTGAAACTACTAAAATTATACAAACGTTTAGTTCATTCGTGAAAGTAAACGAACGCAATTAATGCTCGTGCCCATCTGACGTGAAATTCAATATTTGATAATATTACATTCGATAAAAAAAGGGTTAGATTCGGGAAGATTTTTAATTGCAATCCATACACTTACGCCATTATACGGTGTACGATAAATATTCGATTAGTTCCATTGTATTGCAATGAGGAACTAAAAATGACGACAGGAAGGAAAACAAGAAAGAAGAATTGCCGAAAGGTAAAGAACTTGAAATTATTAAACTCGTGCGTTTTAAGTGATGTCGGAAAGAAATTAATTTGACTAACACTGGCATCGTGTATATCGGACTCTTCTGTACAAATGAGTCACGGCAAAATACAATAAAAAAAAAAAAAAAAGCGAAAAAAATTAGCTTCGTTAACCGGTCGTATGGCTGCACCATATTTTATTCCGCTTTCGCGCGATAAAATTGCACCGGCAATTCAAACTTAATTGACTCCCTTTGCAGTTAATGCGCGCCAACTGAACTATTTTTTTTTTTATTTTTATTTACAGACCAACGTTGTACATCGTACTAAGCTTCCAACTTTTTTTAAATACTTTTCCATGAAATACATTTTGTTCTTGTTATGTATTTACTTCGATGCGAGTAAGTAGCAAAGCAACAAATTTTATAAGTGTAATCATATATGATTATATGTTCGGTGTACAAATGCAGCATACATGGTCATTGCAATATATATTTCTGTTTATATATATTTTTTTTATAAATTAGCAGTACTAATAGTTAAGTTCATTATATTCATGATAAATGTAATCGAACAATATTTCTGCGATCCGAAAAAACCGTCACAGTTGGAAATATCTGAATAATCAACTCAACAGTGAATTAGTTATGCAATGAAAAAAAATTCATTTTTCGTAACAGACAACATTTTTTACAATATACAAATCACTCTTAATGTTTTGTATTTATTTTTATTTATAATAAATAAAAATAGCTGTTATGTAAATAATTATTTGTCGTAGTCGTGTAAGTCGTGGAAACCAACTATTCGGTATTACTAATTACCATCAGTAATAAATTATACAATTATTATTATTAACTTTTATCTAAGCGAGATATAATTCAATTCAAATTGATTGATTGCTTTTATAGTTGAACATTTAACGTTCGCTGTAGAATTAATTATGTTACCTTATTTACAGATTTTCAAGTAAATGCATTCATGCATTATTGATGTTTCATAATTTGAAGAAATTGTAGTAAAATTGCATAACAAAATTAATTCGCCGCTAAGCTCGTTATACAACATTATTTGAGCTTCAGTGTAATTAATAATTATGTGATTGTAATGAATTCGCTAATTTATCGCCGTGTTTCAGCATAAAGGCTTTTAAATTACAATAAATTACGATGTCATTTAATTATAAGAACTCGTATTTAATCTTTCGCCGTGACTTTTTTTTCGTCATTTTCACACCACTCGAGAATTTATAGCTTTGACATTTACAAGAAATGTGTGCTTTTAATCCAATTTAAAGCATTGTATTTAAGTACGCATAATTATATTGTTAATTGTTTACGTGAAATAATTACTCAACAATCAAGAAAAATAAAAATGCTGAATTTTAATGCTTACGATAATTAATGTTCTGTAACAAATTAACAGTAACTTTTACTGTTCCTTTTTTCAGTCAACTAAATCATTTCCCGCGCGAAAAAGTTACAAGTCTGGATCACAAGCGCGAACCTGCCTCTTGCCAGATATATGCCGTGTCGTTGCCAGACAAAATAATCTGGCAACAGTATGGCATATGTCTGGCAAAAGGCTGGCCGCGCTTGTGATCCAGACTTGATACCAGACTCATGCCAAACTCATGCCAATCTAATGCCAGACTTGTTTTTCCACCCGTGTTCTTTCGTTTTTAAGAAGTAATGTTTGGATACTGATATTTTGATTTAACATTGCATCGCGTCAACCGTAAGGTGATCATGATTTCTAGGAGTTAGTGTATTTTTAAATTCCCACGTGGAAAAAATTGTCGCCAGCTGCGTGGCATGAATCTGGCAAAAGTCTGGCATTTGTACGTGAGCCAGACCTACGCCAGATGCATGCCATACTTTTGCCAGACTTACGATGTCTAGCAGTGATACGGCACGTGTCTGGCATAGGTCTGACTCGCGAACACATGCCAGACTTCTGCCAGATTAATACCAGTCAGCTGGCCAAATTTTTTTCCACGCGGATTAGAATTTCTAATAATAATGAACTTTTAAAGATAATTTAATGAATCTTTGGCAATGGAAGAATGGTTTGTGTAGTTTATATAAAAAAATGTTCAAATGATTTCGGTCTGCGAGACTGCCAAACCATTGTTGTCAAACAAAAAGCAAACTTCTGTAATAAAAAAGTAAGCAAGATCCTTCCAAAGTGATAAAATTGTTGATTATGTTTACTTAAAAAATGATTAAATTGAACAGTGTAATTGAAACATTTGTCTAATAATAAAAGCTTTGATGTAAAGTATGCTTGACCAGAAATCGTAAAAACATGAGGCACAATGTAAACGTCATCTTCCTTTTCAAGTCGAAAAAATATAACTTGACCTTGTCTCCGAACGCCATTTTTTTGTATAATATTGATGGAATTGTAAATTATATTCCAGGGTCGCTGCGGTGCGAGCTACAGTTAGTGTCGAGCTACCGGTGTCATCGACAATGTAAGCAGATAGCGCGATGATTGCTGATACCAAAAAGAAGAAAAAAAGCCAAAATGATCCGTGCCAAAACTAAGATTAGAAAGCTCACCAAAGAGTCCTCGTGGTAGTGTTGCGAGGACGCGAACATTCGGACCTGTACCTGAGAGAGCGCGGCGCCAATTGATTCGAGACTTTGGGGGAGATCGATTTGGCGGACGCGAGCAGAGGAGCGAGTGAAAAGCATGGGGCCCGGCATGGCCGCACAGCAGTGATCGGTGCTCGTCGGGCCGGAGATTTGTTTCTGGATAACGAAAACATTACCGGGCACCGGTGCCCATCTGATGGTCTCGGGGTGGTGCCCGTGCGTGCCGTTGAGGCGCCGGGAGTCGCCGCCCCCGCAGCCTGGAGTCGGCCGCAACAACAACCCTGGCAACTTCCAGGGCGGCGGACCCTTCACTGTCAGCGCCGCCACCGAGCGCGCGGAAATGGTACAGATGTTCTACTACGAGAACCGAGGGAAATGCTGCAAGAAACTACTTAGGTACAACGGTTACCCCAACAAGGTAAGCATTGCCACTGGTCAGAAAAAAACACTATCGTCCTAGGTCAAAAAGTCTTATTACTGCCCTAGGACGGAAAGTTACAACTTTCCACCTACCGATCTAGAAAAAAAACGGTAGCACGGAAACATTTGTTCGGATGAAAAGTACAATTTGCTTGGTTGTACCAACAAAGCCATTTGTTTCTTCAGTAAAACTAAATATTTTCGCGCGATTTTTTTGTGGATAAAAAAAGTCTTTATCCAAAAAGACAATTCGCCTTCGGATGTACTGTTGGTTGATGAAATAGGTTGATGAAACTCGGTTCGCGTAAGGTTGACGGATGTTGTACGTCATAAAACTAAGCACGAAAGGGAAAAAATTACGGCGAAAAAAGCAGGACGCAACGCAAGCGTATTCGACAAATATTTCAGTCATTTGAATAATTACAGTATTTGCCAAGTCGGCTCCGAGAGTCTGCCGTGAAATGGTCACTAATTTTCGCGGAAGCTCGCCAACACTTGAGAGCCGCTTGGAAGCCAGCTCATCGGAGTTAACGAGCTGTCATGGACATTGCCGTTATAACGTTGAAAGTTGGCCGACCCGGCGAATCGCAAATTAGAACATTCGACGCGACGCAGTTGGCGCCGTGATTGCACAAATGACTCGCGTGGATGCGGATTTATATGTTAATGGAAAACACCTTTGAATTCGAAATCGCATGGATCCGAGACTCCGCCACGTCAGCCAGCCGGAATTTCGTTTGACCGATGCCCGAGTCTTTTGATTATGGCCAACAGTGATAGTTTAATTACAGAGAAATTGCCACGGTGATGAGAAAAAGAGTTCGGAACGTTGATTCCCTGGTGTTGCCAAGGTCGATTATTCGCGCGAATACATTTTTATTTTTACACGACAGAAATTTTGGCTACTTTTATTATATGTAATATATTTTAGGTACTATTTCTTCAACCACTGCTGCGACTGAATTTTTTTCTTTCAATTTCAAAATAAATAATATTTGTCCTATTAATATTATTTTATTTTGTTTTCGAATGATATCTGTGATATAAATTAATTTTGTTCAAAAGTGATTTTTCAAAGAGTAGTGGTTGTATACAAATGATATTAATTAATGGTAATTCGCTCTCATTTCAACCAAATTTACATTTTTTTCATCGGAATGTCATTTTTTCTGATTGTCTATTCGATAAAGGCAGCGTAAAACTCAACAATTTACAAAGTCGAACTTCGCTTTCGTTTCTCGACTTGGATAACTTTCTTTCGTCGTAACTTCACCCTTTTCTCGTACTTTCTTTACTTTTCCATTTCACCTAACCACTATTCTTATTCCGTGATTTTCCGGATTCGACGTTTAAGGGGCTTGCCGTCACTATAATCCACCTTGAGGAATGTATCAATTTCGCCATTGAATTAGTTTGGAAAAAGGGCGTAGTCAGGATAACAAATGAGCCACAAGTTACCAAAACTGGATTAATGAAATGAAAGTATTTCGCAATGTCGAAACGTTAAGGAAAGAGCCGGTCTTGGAAGCGCGGCAAGCAAGATGATTGCGGAAAATCAATGGAATTCCTTTATGCAATTCAGTTCAATGAAATCAGTTAATCCATATAAATTGAAACGTGCAAATTTGTCTTCGGGATTCAATTCAGACGTTGCTTATTACAAAAGTAATCCGCGATAATTTCAATCAGCATCGTTTAATAATTCATTCATACGAAATTATTTTTACCTTAATTTAAACTTTGACCTCTTATATTAACAGTGGACCGAATTGTAATATAATCAATAACTGAATTTCATGTGATGACAATTCATCAGCCAAGAAAACGTAATTAGGGAATTTAATTGATAGTGAGATGAAAGAAATTTCTTTTCGTCTTTATCTTTGTGGGCATTCAACAAAACCTACTGCAGTGAGAAAAAGAAAAAAGAAAGCGATGATAAAAGTAAATGGTCGGTGCATCCAATAAAATTTAATTTGTCCATTCCTCGGAGGCATGTGCACATTCACTATACATATCCGACGCGCCAGTTACTTATACGTTCAGTCCCACTTCTGAATTATGATTTCCGTTTGACGTCGCTGCTTCCGAACAGTTTATTGCGGCGATTGATCGGAAGTTACACTCGTAACCAGCTTGGAAATTCGTTTCGCCGGCGGTCGGTGCGGAATCAAGAGAGTCTGATTATTCTGCTACATGGAACCATGGAAATTGATTCCATCCGACGCGACGGAAAGTCTTAAAAGGATTTGGATTATTGTATCGGCATCCTTGTCTTTCGTACCACTTTCACTTTTATCACGCGCGAAAATCGAGGAACGCCATTAGGGTGAATTTTCGTCCGAGTTGAATGATCGGGGACACAAAAACACTCTTAAATTATTAGTTAACAGACGACTGGATGTGAATTTTAAGATAACATTGAATTAACCCAAAAACCGCAGGCGACGTTTTCAAATCCACTCAACCTTCCAACAATACGCGAAAAAAGAAAGGAAGCGGGTGAAAAAAGTCCGGACCTCTTTGAGTCCGCGTCACCACGCGAAAATGCTTTCGTCTGTGAATCGTCCTCGGATCTTTCCATCCGATGATTTGATGCAATTATTGGCGTTTCAGCGCCAACGTACTCTCTGTGACTCCGAGATAAAAGCCAGCGAAAGTATTTCACTCGAATCACCTCTGATGTATCAGCGCCACTTTTATCGCATCGAGCTAAGCGATAAATTAATGAAATATTTATTCGCAGTATAAAGCGTTTCGTGAATTTTCAACCCTCGTACCATTGCAGCGCAATATTGTTGCTCGGCAAAATATAACGGATAAGAAGCTTGCGTTTGGATTCGCCTATTGACTCGAACGGCAATGATTATAACACCGGGTAAAAGGTGGAAAGCGAAATGGTGCTTACGATCACTGCCGGGCATTGCGTTTCAGTTCACATTGTTGCATTGTGCAACGTAACGGAATTATATAAGCCAACTGTGAAATTTTTCATCGCAGTTTTAATATCGGGACATTAATAATACAGCGGTCAGTCTAGTTTAAAAAGTTATGATTCCTCACATGTAATTGCATTAACAATTCAAATATTTTTATTCAATTCGATTCATTTTAATGAAAGGGGCTTATGTCTTTATCAACGTGAAATATGGACGAACTTTTGAAATTTTTCTTCCGAGCGAGGAAGAAAAATTTAATAATTTAATTTTTTACTTTTAATTTTCGAAGGAGATTTTCAAATATTATTACTTTTCCGGTAATTTTGCAAAATAGGTCCGCTGCACGGTACCAGAAATTTCATCGTTCCACTTCATTTGGAACAAAATATAAAAACATCTTATCCGACTTTCCAAATTTTTCAAAAATTATTCATTTTGGACAAAATGTTAGCCTTCAGGAAATTAATGTTTTTCTGTTGACCATCATGGTCCTTCAGTCTTTTTTACGTGTCATCGTCAGCTTCATTTTTAATGCTGCTGGAACTTATTCATTTTTTCCAATGCATTGTCCTGATTTTTGTTCTGTTATCGAGACTATCAACTTTTAGAATTATTTTTATACACGGAAAGAAAAATTCGACAAATTTAATAAATAAATTTTCCATAGCCATCTGCACCATACCATTCAGGTATAAACGGCTTGCAAAAGCAGTATTAACCACATCTAAACTGGTATAATCTTTGTGTCTGATATTATACAGACTAATTGTGTACTAATTTATAAAACCTTTCTATACAAAATTCGTCAAATAGTTCTTTCCGATTATTTGATATTAAATGGCGAATGCCTAGCATACATAATGACTAAAGTTCCAGTGTTGTAAAATTCAAATCAAAGCCGGGCGAACAATTGTCATGTCTTAAAGTGTCATTTTTAACGATGTATCCTCCGGATATTCGATCTATTAATCATTTCGAATGCTCAGCCGCGAGAACTCGGCGAACTTCTTGCGCCAACTTCGAACCCATGAACTTCGACGAACGTATAACCGAGGCACAGTGTTTCTACAGCCGCGACACACTCGGATACCAAAGAACCTGAATTCCGGTCATGATTCAAGTTCAACGCCGCGCGTCACGATTGCTATGATCCCAACACTTGAACGATTTATTAGTTACCGACTGTAATTACATTCCTACGGACCTTTGACGAAAATTCATCTGCACAAGAAAGTTGGAGCCAAGTTTTTTCCCGGCCCGAATTCTCACCGGCTGAAGCGGAATAATGCAAGATCGACAAAAAGTTAATGAAATGAGCTTTTCGTGGCGTGATTGTAATTAGTTTGACAAATTGGTAAAAAATAATTTAACGTAATTAATCGATCGTTGTGTATAATCAGCGAATTAAGATTAATTATTGTAACAGAACCAAGTGTTCAGTGATCAATGAGTTAATTTACTTTTCATATAATTAGCTTTCTGTGAGGCCGACAATTGTCAATTTTCTAATTTTAAATTACACGAGTAAAGTGATTATGTATTCGTAAAGAAATTTTTTATGTTAAGAGAAAAAAAATGAAAATGTTATTTTTAATTTCATATTTCTCAAAATCATAATTGTTGCGCAATTTTTGTTCTTTGCTGTGTATTTAATTGATTATTCGAACCTCAAGCTGGTAAGGATTCATTTTTTTTGTTTTTGTTTTTTACTACAACAAACTTCAAAAACATCCTTTCAAAGATAAATGAGCGTTAATGGATCAATAATTGGTGATTTCGGTGGAAGCCGTATGAAAAGTAATTGTGACGAGCGGGTGTTGCCTTTTAAGAACTTGCTTCGTCGATGAAAAAGAGAACGTTTGTCAGGCTGGTTTTAATCCATCACGCATAATAACGCCGTATGATTAACGACCGTTCTGTCTTGCCGACTTAACGCACTGACACGTGTTTCGTACATCGGATCTCAGGCACAGACTCGGCTTTGTATCGTCACCAACGTGTTACCTATGTTGATTAATTGTCCTTATCCCTCGCGATGATCAATGTGTTCGTAAGAAATAACGAGCGAAAATGTTTTCACCGTGCGATTGTTTATATTTGCGGCTACTATTTGCTTGCTTTTTGCGACAGATAATTAATTTTCGCGCAGTCTCTGTGTGTCGTCAATGCCATTTCGTTGTTCGATTGCGATTTCAATCTTGGGAAACGATAAATCGAATTCGATAGCAAATCAATTGATTGATATTTGCCGGTGGTAACGACGAAAAAAATATATTCAAAATATGTTATATTAATAGAATCAAATCTGCTATTATCTCGAGTTCTTTTACACGCGACGAAAAATTGCGTATGAAATTAGTTTTCCTACTCGAAAATAAATCGAATATAAAATATGTTGGTATCACTTACCTTCGGCTCATAATACCAACCTTATTTTATTTTCTTGATGGGAAAAATATCATACTAAATTCGGATAAATTTTATGTTGGTAACTCTTCGGGCTACCAACTTAAGATTCATTTTTTCCTCGTTAAGTAATATACTAGGATCGTTTAGTAACAGAAACTAATCGTAAATTTATCGTATCGTCCATTTTTATTGTACAATTCAATCATTCGTACACAGTTTCTACGCGGTGAAAAATGTTACGTATGAAATTACATTTCTAATGCAAAGTAATAGCCAATATTTGAATATAATTTCTGTCTATCCGATCAAGTCTGCGATTGCCAGTATTACCCAATTTCGTGTCAATAATAAAACTTTCATCAAATTTGTTTCACCTTTATCCTCAAATTACAGCCAGTAATTTACTTCTCGCAAAAACTCCGGATTTTAAATCTTGGCTATAATGAAGCGCATCGTTTATTTAGAAACAAAATTGCCTTCACAGGAAGGAATTGACGTAGCAGAAATAAAGATCGTAAAATTTCACGTAATATTAAGCGTTCGATATTTTATCACCCCGAGATGGCACTTTCAAATTCGCTGATCACGACAATATAAGTTTTTCATTGCACCGCCAACATCGTTGCATAAAGTGTAACATTTTTATACACCCTGCCGTTGGGGTATAAATTCCCCGTTATAAAATCAGAAATGTGAAAAACACGCTCACTATACGTCACAAACAAATAAATACAACATCTTTATATCGCGAACCATGAGAGCGTGGAGGAGCGGTTGCTGAATTGCATGAAAAGTAAAAAAAAAAAAAAAGAAAAAGAAAAAAGCAGCAAAATGAGAAAAAAGGGGAACAAGTAGAGCCCTGCAAGTGCCGTAAGCCGTGAAAT
>JABFOV010002313.1:0-20454 GCA_022817685.1 Aradophagus sp. ZL-2020 | reverse complement strand
GTGTGGTAGTGAAGAGGCTTGCTTAGTAAATTTGAGGACATGAGTTCAATGCTCACATAGCACCGTTTTTTTTATCACCTCAACATGGCAGATGGGAGGTGGAGCGGGAGGGGTATACTAATTCGGTGTCTATGATCTAGAAAGGTGGCATAGATACCGAATTTTACAGGTTTTTTTTATGGAAAACAAGTGAAGGTAAAGGAGTAGGTGGGTAAAAAAAAGAAGGATTTCAGGAACCCGAAAAATTATGAGTCACGCTAGGCTGAACGAGATCGGTATCACAAAAATAAAATTTGTTTTTCATTACGAACCTCAGAATTATTTCTAGAATATTTCTTTTCATTTGTACTGTTAACAAAACATTGGAACTCAACTGAAAACAGTTTATGAACAATTAAATCAAATAGTATTGCTATTATGGCAAGGGCCAGGGTAGTCCTGAAAAGTCGACGGGTCCGCCCAGTCCAGCGTCGGCTTCTAAAAGACTCATAATAACAGCCATGGCAGCTTCATCGTTGCCATCCGTGGATATTTGATTTTGCGTATTGTTAATGACGTCGTTGCCAATCATTTCCATAACGTTCTCGTCAGATGCTGCTCCTAAAATAAAAACGACACATTTTCCCACTACTCCAACGTTTTACTACCTTAAATATTTATGTCTGAACATTTAAGTACAACTTGACTCAAATCATTTTAATAATCGACAATTCAGTGAAATATTCTGCTGTCTGATTTAGCGTTACTAAATATCATCTCAAAGGGCAAAAGTGGGATTTTTTAACATTATTAATAAGAAAACCGGCCTTTATAGACAGTAATAACTACGACCTTGGTCGTTGGTGATGCTGGTAAGCTGAACATTGTTTTTGATATGCTTGTAGGATGGTGTAGTCCTATCGTTACACATGCTGTTTCTGATACCTAAGCTGTGAGGAGCGTTCTCTGAGCACATCGTCACCGGTGTTTGTGGCTGGACACAGAAGAAACACCAATTAACAATAAACTTTTGTTGCTTCAACAACGACACCAAAATTTACCCGCCTACATTACGACTAACGTTATATTCATTTGCTACATTATTTGCCGGGATAACTATTAGCAAAGCTCAAAAGGAATATAACTGGTCTATTTCTCGTGTCGTAATCGTTATTCCTATCCACGAGTTAAGAAGTATCTATGATTTTAAATGTTAGTTTTGTTAGTTACTGTGTGGTTAATACTTTGTATCAGAAATAGGATAGATGATTGGAAGCAAACTAACAGATAAAATATTTACCTCCATATTTAGCAAAGCAGGTTCTGGGCCAGGACCTGGACTGTAACTGGAAGACGAATCCTCACTACGTCTTTGAAGGTCCAGAACCTCCTCCGCTATTTGCCCTCCAATTTTACTTACCTCCACGTGATTGAAAATTAATTTTTCCAACCCACCGTTGCCTTCAAACAAAGAAAGTGAAATCGTTTCAATTAATTAAAAGTTCTTTATTGACGAAAGGTCGATGCAACATAAATCTTTCTTCAATAGAATCTCTGAGTAGAGGTCGTAGTAAAGCCACTTACTTTGAGTAAAATAATCGTAATTTCCTTGAACATTCGATCCTTCGGATTTACTCGAACTACTTTCCATTTGTCTATCATCGTAACTGTAAATAAAGAAATAAATTACCAATATTTTGATGCTTAATATAAAGATTTAGGATTAAATGAAATTAAGTTTACTTACTTTATTACTGAATTTTTGGCAATCAGGTACTCGATATCTTTGGTCCATGGATTCTTAAAACTCCTCCATTCAGATTGTAATCTAATAAAACTAGCATCTTTATTTCTAAACCTATACACCTGAAATTTAATAAAGTTTTTTTTTTTTTTTTAATAATGTTAGTAATGATTTCGTGTGATAAAAAGTTTAATGGATTTTATGAGACATTGTTAACTTGTTAAGACTTATTTATTTTGCATTAATAATTCTTAATGATATTCTGAAATTGATAAATAATTACGTATAATAACGTCCAAAGTGCGATAAGAGAAAAGTATCAAACAAAAATGGTCCTGAACTTTTTCATCTCGAATTTTCTTACATAATTAATATTTTTTGTAATGCACTTTATGATTTAGTACCTGAGTCATAATACGCTCAGACGACTGAAGAGCGGTTTTATGAGATTCTGCTAAATGTGGAATGTCATCCTGATGATAATATTCGTACATACTCGTTCCTATCAGCTCTTGGGGTAGAAAGCCTAATACCAATGTCGCCCTGAGAATAATATTAACATTAAAAGTTAAAATAATTCACATGAATTTTCAATAAAACTAAAAAGTTAAAGTTGAATGTTATTTGAATGGTGAAATATATATGAAAAATATACTAAATATATTTTATTAGTTTAACAGTGTCTTCTTTTTAAGCTTAAAATTTTTATTCTTGTAGTTAAAGAAATAAAATACTAAAAAGTAACATTTATCTAGCAGCTTGACGACATATAGATATTTTCTATGAAAAATACTATAAAAAATGAGATTTTCAATTTTCATACGTTCATTTGTATAGTATTCTCTAAATTTCACAATTTTAGAAATTACATTCAAAACAAAAAAATGTTTTTTTCAAAAATCATAGCAATTTGTTATTGGACAAATTTTATTCTTGATAGTTTTAATGCAATTTAGAAAAACATGATATTCATGAATTGAAAAGTTGTTTAAATTAAAATTGATATCCTGTAAGTTGCATTTACCTTTGATCAATAAAGAGAAATTTCCCATCCATTGCATGCCGCGATACAAATTCTATTCTTCTTAATGGTACTTTGTCTGAAACTAAAGATGGCGCTGGCAGGGCTGGTTGAAGCTTGCCGACGGCGACTAGACAGGATAAGTTACAAACTTCTCCATCGACGTCCCCTTCTTGCTCGTCTAATCTAGTTTTCGCCGGAGCCCAAGATTTTAAATAGCCAGTACATTGTATTACACAATACTTCGAATCTGTTATTTAAATCAAATGATATCTGTTACTATGTTTAAATCTACATCCTAATGTAAATTATTAGAACATGTATGATTTATAACATAAAGTTGTATATGAAATACAATTATCTGGGAAATAAATTTACCAAAAGTACATTGAGTAGTTAAAGTTAAGAGTAGTAAAAGTTGATTCTCAAATGATATTCTTGAACAAAAAAAATCATATGGGTTCTTATGCAGAAATTGAAGACAAAAACCTGTACATAAGAAATAATTTGGAATTCTACGTAGGAACCAGAAATAGGGAATTTATTTAGGTTCTTCTTGTGGGTAATGTTTTTATCAAGTTATACCCACTTGGAACCTACACAGGTTGTTAAACGTTATGGGAACTGAAATAAGTTTCTAGATGGTATGGATTTTATGCAAAATTCTAGTTGTTTTCTGCTCAGGTTCCTGTGTTCAATTCCCACATAGGACCCAGCATGGATTTTTCAGCTGGAATTACCATTGAACAATGTGACTATTTAAATATTACTACTTTTTGTCAATGTTTTTATAAACAACTCTACTACAATTTATAAATAATTTCAAGTAGTTTTAATAGTTGGCGATACGGAAATTTAGTTCATTTGATTGTCTAAGGCGGTTAAGAAAGCAATTGAGAAATATTAAGAAAAAAATAAATGTTAATTTTCTAATTCTTTACCTAAGTTTTGTTGCTTTTTCCTTCGAGTATCGGTTTCTTCTTTGACCTGAGAGTCGCTGCCGTGCATTCCGTTTACTTTCCGTTTCATCCTACAGAAGAAGGACCTGCGGGATCCCGGACAAAGTCGAGAGACGTCATGGGGCACGTCTGTTTTTACTGGAAGCATTGCTGAAAATGGAAAAGATTATTTATTAAATGAAATTAATCAATAATTCAATCAATAATTTTCATTCGCAATCAACCTCTTAGATATTCTAGTAGATATATCATTAACAAAATTGTACTCGTTTCAACTTGTATCTTCAATTATTTCTCTTTAAAAGAATTTTTTCTCTAAATTTGCATTAAAGTTTCCATCAGCGTACATTGATTTACACAAAATTAAGCGCGATATTTCAAACGCACTCACATTCATATTTCTTTTCCTATTCAACTGAAATAATATACTCATTATCTTCTATATTACAGTTTGACGTTTCACATAGTTGAATTCTTAACCATTGCAGTAATCAATGATACCTTTATCTCTTCTGCAAACTTGATTCAGGATCCGACTGTTCTTAATTAATTGCAAAAGTATGTAAAAAGAAGTTAGCGAACGCAGTCAATAAGATGATTATTATCTTCGATAGCGCATTCAAATAAATCAATCGTTAATGTATTATATTATAAATATTTATAAATATAAAGTTGATTATCTAATGACCATGTTGAATGTAAATTATATTATGCAATCGCGCAATTATAAGATTATCGGCGTTAAAAGTTAATTCCTTAAATATCAACAAGCGCCATAATCTTAGCTGATTGAACAGCATGAGCGGTCTTGTAAGTGCGCAATATTTGC
Source organism: Aradophagus sp. ZL-2020 (assembly GCA_022817685.1). NCBI lineage: Eukaryota > Metazoa > Arthropoda > Insecta > Hymenoptera > Scelionidae > Aradophagus > Aradophagus sp. ZL-2020. The sequence continues at coordinate 15,922 of JABFOV010002313.1, read as the reverse complement.
GCAATTTCTGAGGCAGTGGTGGCAGTCCAATGTAGAGGCTAAAGACTAGCATCTTTTGGTGATTCTGACGCGAAGCAAATTTACGTTGCTTCGATCTCACGATTGGCTTTTGATTACAGTAATTATCGATAAGACAGGGAGACCGTTTCGTTGGAAGGCGAGAAGTTACTCGCGTTGTGTAATCGCGCGTCTTACTCTAGTAACACGAAATAACGACGATGCGCGCTAATAACAATGATTTTTTTAGTTTGAATGATTTAGGAATTTACTGGTGTCAAGTGTACTTGCTATTATTGATTTTGATTTATCAAAATGATTGCACTGCAAAGTTGCTCTTTTTTTATTTTGATTTCATCTCTGATGTCTTTACTGAAATTAGATTCTAGATTTTCATGAATTATTTTAGTGGTTTTTTTTTCTGCACCTATCTCTATTTAGTATTATGTAGCTCAGAATCGCTTGGATTTTCAAATATTATTTTTTACAATTTTTTGTAAATATAGACATTGAATCAATGTACCTTTCAACTTTTAACTACCTTGTTGAGTTGATGAAAAAACGCTGCTAGGTGAGAATCGAACTCGCGTCCTTTATGCTTACCAAGCTGATGCCTTTACCAATGCACTAACGTGACGATTTTTCGAATGGTTTCTTATATTCTTAAGTTTTCCATGTTATTTTCACCTTGTTCTTCTCGAGTTGCATATTTTTTAATTTTAGTGATAGTACTTACTTTTGGCATCAATCAATCGTTCTCTTGGACTGAGATCAGAAGAAGACAGTTGTTCCTTAACCTTTGCAACATCTTTAGGGTGTAGAATGTCGAACCAGTTTTGGCCCAAAAGGTCTCCCTGCAATATGAATTATCTTTTAAGAATATCTATAAACATATTAATCTCAACTATCAAACTGAGAAACTGCTTGCATAAATTCGGAAATAAAATCGGAGTAATCGGTACAAAATATTGATTCATTTTCAAGTTCGATCAAAACAACTTAGAAATTATGTTGTGTGAATGATGAAGGGTGGAGAAATAACAGAGTGAAAATGTTGAATTTTGGAGTTAAAGTGTGAAAAATTAACTTTTCGAATTTTAAGTTATAACTGTGAATTTCAAGTAATTAAGTTCGAAGTATTGAATTCACTCTTAATTTTTGTTTCACTTCGAAATAGAATAATTAAATTTATCGAAACTAAGTGGCTTTTACACTGGATTGTTTTACTCCGCTTACTTTTAACACCGTGATTCATAAGATATTTATTTTTCCAGTGATTATATCGATTACAATTTCTTATCCTAATCGATTACTTTTTCCCGAACTAATTACCTCGTTTTCGCGCCAAGCGAGAATAATAATATAATAGGCTACTGAAATCACGATAAGGGTCGCGCGCGATTTATTCGCGCTTTGTGAGAGGGGACAAATGTAGGCCTTGATGTTGAGCTACGGCTTTTTTTTATTCTCGATACTTTTGTTCGGTACAAAGTAGAAGTAACAAGACAAACGCAGGTGTGGTGTTGCAGCTCGTGAATTATCTTTCTTCTTTTGTTTTTTTTTTTTTATTTTTCACCAATAAAAGCACGTAATAAATAAAACAAAACGACAAGAAAACAAAAAGGAAAAGAAAGTAAGTCATTGCAAGGATTGACGAACTTTTGAAAAACAATTACTGGTTCTTACCTGAGAATAATTTAAGATTTGTAAGACTGATTTTGAAACGTAAAGAATTCTCCCCCGATCGCATCCGACGACAAAGACGAAACCTTCGGCAGCCTGAAAAAGGTAGTGACGAAAACAGAAATTTATTCGATCTTCTTTCTATCTTCTTTTTCTCTCTTCTCTTTTCTCTCTTTTTTATTTTTATTCTTTTATTATTTGAAATCGTATTTTTTCGCACTCTTTGTCATGTTACGTGACAAAGAGCGGGAAAGCATCACATGAGTGGCGCCGGTATATCGTGGCGTTAACATTTCTTGCAAATCATGCGCAATCTAATACGGTTTCGTATTGTGTCACACTCGCTGCTAATGTTTCATCTTTTTTATTTTTTTTTTTTTTGCTTTGAGCTTTGTGCCCGAAAAGTTTAGTTTTTGAATACGCTTCTTTGTAATAAAATGCAAAATTTTATAATTAAATAAAGAGGACGTATAGAAAAAGTAATAAAAAAAAATAAAGAATTCAAATTAATTTCAATTTATAAGAGAATACAAATATTGAATGAACAGAAGTTGATAGATTATTTAACAAAACTAAATTTTGTTAAACATTTGCGGGAAATTTTTTTTGTATTAAGGGGATTATTTTTATAATCAATGGATTATACGTAATATAAAATTATTCCACTAGTGATAAGAATAATCTACTCATTACAAACTAAATTTTTTGTGAGTGTAGATATAATTTATATTTCCCCATACTTTTATTCAATGGAATCCACTTGTAATGAGAATAATTTCATTATTCTCATTGAAATTAAAACTGAATTTCACTTTTTAAAAATATTTTTTAAGTATATTCAATTTCGCTATTCATTTTTGTTACCATTCATTTTCTCGTGTAGTAGTTGTAAATAAAGCATTTCCGTTTTCGTTTAATCAGGTAATGTCATAATATTTACAACTCTTGCACTACCAAAGTCGACGTTATGTCATCGAACTTTTTTGCAAACATTGATAGCTTTTAGTCATTTTTCCTGCTCAAAGTTCTTATAGTCATAAACCTTCGTTCACGGTTAATCCAATCGAAACGTTCCCACTCGATGTTGCAATCGTACTATCGCGAATTCATCGTCTGGCATTTGGTTGCTTTTCCTCTTCACGCATTGCAGAAGTTCGCGAGTAAAAATCTCGTGAGCACATGATCCTCTTTACGTCTTATCATTGGACTCGAAAAGCAAACAGAATGAAATTGAACCAAATTGTCTTAACTAAAAATAGCTTATCGAGGTGAATTTCTCGCGACTTTTTGCGTTTTGCTTTATTATTAATTTTTATTTATACACTTCGAAAATTAGTTAAACAGAGGCACCTAAAATTAAGACAATTGAGTCTTAAAAGAAGGCATTGGTGAAAAATTTTCAAACGGCAAATGTCTGATAGATTGATTAAAGCTACATTCAAAAATGACAAATATAATAATAATAAATATAACAACAAATGTAATAAAATAATAAATATAATAATTAGGACATTTGGCAATTATCTGTTGAGGTCGTTAATAACATTTTATGAAATTTAACCATTATAAACAGTAATATACTTAATTTGTCATTTGAATAGTATCCTAAACAAAGGAATCCATGTAGGATTTGACACAGGTATCTGCGCAGGAATCTATTTAAGATTTCGCGTAAGAATGTATACCATCCAGGCACTTATGTAGTTTACCATGTACGTATGGTCTGATGGAATTACTATCCTTCAAAGCATCTAGATAGGTTTCTAGATGTTGCGAAATTCACGTAGGAACCTATTTCAAAATTTATATAACAATCCATACCATCTAGAAACTTATCTGTGTTTTCTTACGAGCGACGATTTGATCCAATCATACCCACATGGTAACTAACATAAGTTCCTAGATGGTATAGGTTCCTATGTAGAATTCCAAATGGTTTCTGTGTCAAATTTCTACATGGAATCGTATGAAGATTATTTCATCAGGAACGGGCTTACTGATTATCCATTTCTCTATCCAAATAACATTATCAAGTTTTGTCAATGTTCACGTTATTATAATCCCCGTTCGATAATCGTAACGCGAGAAGTCGGCGCGGCGTAGCCGCGAAGGCGAACGCAGAGTTCAAAGGGCCGTAAAGAGAGCGGCGCTATCCATTCCGCGGGGTCACCGTGTCTGAGAAATTAATGCGCCGACGATCGCGACCTGGCATGTCGGGTGTGGTCATTCTCCCGCGGCAATTCCGCTCTGCGCGGGAGACACAAAGCGAGAGAGAATGCAAACGAAAGTCCGATCCGAGATAAGGGTTACGCTGGTCAGGCGCGCGCGCAAGCCGATTGGCCCGAGTCATTGGCTATCGGCGATTATTCAGCATATACCGCGCCATATCAATCAACCCTTTACGTAACGTTGTTCCAACAGAACAAAGTAGAAACGAGAGAGAACACACGTACATTCTATATGTTGCAAACGTCTACATGTGCGAATGATTTTGCAGAAATTAAATCAATTTTACGTGGACTAACTTTGGGAAGAAAAGGTTATAGAGTAATGAACGAATTTCAATTAAAAGAATAAATAAAAAAATTAAAATTCAAAAGTTAAGTGTAAAGTACTACCGTCAAGTCACTTGGCTAAAAAGGTAACGCGCACACATTATCGTTATTTGCTTTTATAAGTAGCTTCTCACTACGAAAAAACATTAACCGTTACTCAAAAAATAAAAAAGTGTAACACTTTTGAGTAGTGCGTTTCTTATAATATAACGTCACGTCTAATCTCTGAGACAGTCGCTTTCAAGAGTTACGCGTTACCGTGCCTATTATTTCAAACGAAGAAAAGAAGATACGTGAAAGTTACCGTTATTTAAAAGAATGCAACGCGTTTGTAACACGTTTGAGTAACACGTTACTTGTTCGCCGTTGTTTTTAAAGTTTTTTTTTTTTTTTTTTAATTTTCCGTTTAAAAGTTAGTCATCGATACATGAGTGTTTAAATTTAAGACCCCGTTTTTGATATCTAAGATACGGTAAGAGTCCGATTATAAAAATACCAAGAGAATTTGTGTATGAAACACCTTTGCTGTTTTAAGCGTCAAACAATTATTTGTTTGTTGACTGTAAGTCGTAAACGACCCATATTAATTTTACGATTCGATCCGGGTTGTTTTTAAATGGACTCATTTTCATGTCAAGTAAAATGGTACATTGACTTTTGATACTCGAGTCGTGATTCGAAGTCGTATCCGTTAGCGAAGTGTCATTCGAATTGATGTAGAGGAGATTAGAACGTGACTGCGAAGTGATTGACCGACAATAATTGTCATTTAATAATTCTCACTTTCTCAAGCGTGAATAGTAAAACGTTTGTTGTAAAAGCAACGATACGGAGGTAAATAAGGTCGGAGGTTGATTTATTCGAGGAAACCGTCGGCTGATTTGATTCCTCGATTCGGCACCTTTCGCGCGGGTGCCCTGATGCACCAACTGAATCACGACGCTGCAAAAAGTCCAACCATTATCTCACGCTGATAACTTTCTAATCGTTATTAATTGAGCGTGACGCAATGTGTAAGTTCCTTTTCGTACAAGTAAAGGATTCAATTTATGCAATGCTGTTCGCGGTATAATATCGTGGGTCTGGAAAATGAACGCCGAATGACGTAAGATATGTTTTACCTTTTCAGCCCAACAGTTTTATCGAGATAAACTTATGAATACGTTCATTTATCAACAATTGATTCTCGGCATTGAGAAAAATCAACTTCAATTTCATGGCGCGTAAAGTGATTAAATTACAATACGCGAGTTGGAAAGATATATTGAGTAAAAATTTGTTAGTTCGTTGCATCGAGAAAAACTGTCGGGTAGTCGACGGTAATATCTTGTGCAACGAGGATAAAAACTAGCAGTTTGGGTCTGTCTTACGCACGTGGTATTTTTCGACACACGTGGTCAAAAAGTGCACTGAATGCAAGTGCATTCAATGTCATTTGCTAATTGTTATAGAAAATGAAATTTTAGTTGTGGTCATTTTTTGGATCGTTACCATTTTGTGTGATTTGGAAATGACAAATAATAGATTTCTTTTTATTGCAGCGAGTTTTGCTTTTCAGAATAAAAAAAAAATAAATATGTATGTAACTTGCAATGGCGCACGTAACGCGCGCGCTATCTTTTTCCAGCACAATACACCAAGAAAGTAAATAACTGGAAAACGTTCACAATTACCTGGAGTATCAGAGTTTTGAGTTCTTGGTCGGTGAGAAACGCGGGTTTGTAATGGCCCTTGGTGTAGGAAGTGACCGCGCCGAGGATCGTTTTCAAATGTTGCACCGCCATTCTCAGCACGGTCAGTTTGTCGAGTTTGCGGGACATCGCGTGACACATTGGTACCATCGACGACAATTCCGTGATGTAGGTATTCATTTTGTCCCTCCTCCGTTTTTCGATTTCGCTGTGATTCTGTCTGTAAATAAGACCGAAAAAGATTTGCCTTAATCGTCTAGATTGTGACGCCATGCTGAACAAAGTTGCACAATTGCATTAAGGTTAATCAAAGTTAACTGAACCCAAGACGGATCGATGCGAGCGAACATTGAAATAAAACTAAGTTATCAAACTGGAATTAGCTTCTCGAAAGAAGTCCTCATTTTCGTTTTTGGAAAAAGACATTTTGCTTATATTTTTAAAGTTGATTTTTATTAACAGAATCATTGGAACCTTAAATGTTTCGATTAAAAATTAAAAAAAAAAAAATGTTTTCCTTTCATCATTAATTGTTATTCGATAAATTTAACTTCTAGCGTGGAAAAATATTTACAATCCCTAACTTTTCGTTTTCTTCGACGTAAATGCGCACACTGCAAGCTTACGTAAGCTGTCAAAATTTTTCGTATTCCAAAATAAGTCGCGTAATGACGGTGTTTTATATAATAAACGTTATAACGCGTTTCCTAATACCGTTCAATTCGCGGGAATCAATAAAATGAAATTTATCGAATGAAATGTAACGCCGAACGAGATTGATAAATAGATTCGGCCTTTAGGAAAGCGTACGTTCGGTCGTTAGGCTTCGGCTGGTGAGAAAAGTGGCGCAGTGGTAACTCGCCGAACGTTGCCTGGCCGCCGCGATTGAATAGCGTTTCATTTGTCTGGCGGACATGAAATATGAATGAAAATGGTTAATTATAGGCGCGTCGTTGAAAGTTACGCGCGGGGGACACCCTTTCTAGCGAGGTGCCGGTCAGCCAAACCAGTTTCGAGCCAAGACTTTTCGACGTTGAGCCATTATCGCTGGGGGACGTGAACGCAGAAATTCTTGCCGCGCAGAAAACACAGTCGAATCGCGGCAAAAATGCCCCGCCGCTGGAAAGTGAGAGGCCCTCGTTCATTATCCGCTATCATTTTTCCTATCGCGATCGATACCGACCGATAAATCAGAACAAAGCTAAACGTTTCCTCACGGCCGATCAGTCGTTGCGATCACAGGCTGATTCAGCTCTTCGCCTTTTGTGTTGGAAGAAATTAGAATTTAGTTGCGGCAGCGACCCTGATCGAAATGAAATATGTAATTGTGATATGTGGTCTCGTTATTGATACTTCACGGGTACTGTGTACGCAGCTACACGTATAATGATATATTATCTCATAAGCTTTTGCTACTTTCGTATAAAGTTGTGTGCGTTTTTTATGATTCGTATTAATAGCGGGAAAAAGTTGCCGAGTATTGACAGTACGAAGTCTGAGAAATATCTCTTCTGGTAGTAGGCTTCGTTTGTTATGGAAACAATTTTACTATTGTAGGTACAATAACAATGAATTTCGTAAGAAAATGTCTACATTTGAGTTCTTGCCTTTTCACAAAAAACTATATAAGATTCTATACAGGAATTTGATGTTAAAAGCTATATAGGAATTTACTTGAGATTCTGCTTATGAACCCATATCATCTAGGAACTTATATAGATTTCCATGTGGGTATGATTCGATCAAACAAAAGCTACATATGAATCTACATGGATTTCTAAATAGTATGGGTTCCATCGTTGAATTTCAAACAGGTTTCTATAAAGGCGCCTGTGTCAAATTTTCATGTAGGATCCTATATGAGTTATTTTGATAGGGCTAGAACTCTAGAAGCCCCTTCTAAAGATCGTCTAAAGGCAGAATCTTACACTTTACACTTCAATTTTTATTTTGCTATTTAACTAATTTTTTTCTTCTCAATTTCTGTAAAAGTAGAGATTTAGCAAACACACATTCATTTTTAGCGACAAAATTACTTTAAATTCGCGATTTTGAATTCGGTTTACTCGTTCTTGTTTTAAGCTTCGCTCGCCACCGGAGACCGATTGCTAACGGTTATTATCGGGTTAAACCAGTGTTTTCGTTCATGCGATCCTCTTTACGGGAAGAAGCACTCGGATTGGAGCCACGATTGGTGAAGCCAACTTGTGAGTCGAGGTAGGTCAAGGTGACGATCACCTTCCTACGTACATAATACGATATTACGAGGACAACGTCACCCTCGCGTAGTAATATCGTCAGAGAAATGAAATGAATGGCGAAGAAAGTTGTCAGTGTTTTGATCGATATTGGCGCCAATTGATTAAGACGAGCAATCTTGTTCGATCACCTATGTTTACATTTGTCTTGGCTCATTTGCGATTTAGATTCGTCGCGATTAAGTTACCTTCGTTAATTACATCTCAGTAACTTTGCTAATGCGTGATATATTATTTAAACTTGCATAAGAAATTAAAAGCATAAACATAAAATTGAAATTGAAAAAATGAATAAAAAAATAAATAAACTTGCTGCAGCGCTTATTGTAACGTGCAGATTTTCCCACTTACTTTTTACTACTATCGCTAGAACGTGCTGATTTATTGTCATCACCGGTGTCGTCGGTCATTAAATCACTTCCATCTCTGAAACACAATTTTTAAGTAATTATTATTAAATTATCAAAGATTACAAAAATCAAATTGTCGATATTTTGAGGATCATCTGATTTTATTGGCGCGTTAAAAAAATGAAGCTAGTTATTTAATCTTTAACCACGATGAGTTAATTTACAAAAGTTTTAAAACAACAGTTTTTCTTTGATGAGTTAGTAAAATAAATTATTAAGGTAGATGAAGAAATATAAAAAACATGAAAATAAAAAGTACAATAAAAAGTAATGTTTACATTTTTTTAAAGGAAACGTCCGAAATCGACGCTTGATTGTGCTCCAAAAACTAAATCCCGCCGGTTAACCCTTTGATGTGAAAGTTCATTAAGTTTGCTTTTCCTGAGCTTCACGGCGCCTTTCCCGAAACTCTGCTGGGTTTCGCGCATACTTTGTTCTCAGCAAGGAGTGCGTCTGAATGTTAATAGGGGAAAGTTTACCGAATCGCGCTATTTCCTGTACTGTATTCATACAAAACATTTCATGTTCATTTATGTAACATATTTATATCGTGAAATATTGTCGTTGAAAACCGTAAAAAATGTTGTTCGGAGTTAAGTTATCCAAATTCGTTTCTCCTTGAACCTTTCTAAATCTTAATGCAATATTAATCGACTACTGAGAAAGCTACATAGTATCATTTGAAGAGAGAAACATACAAATTGTAAATTTATATCATTTTAATAGTAAATTAAGTATTTTAGTACCTAATGGTCAAAGGGAGAAGATTTAATTTGCAAATAATTTGAGCGAAAAAGTGAGAAAATTATATACTACTATTACAATGGTATAATAGACAGTTATTTAATTCTTTGTTGACAAAAAATCTGAATAGGATACCCTTAGTAAAAAAATTCTTATAGGAAAATAGGAATTTCACATTATATACGTGAATTCGTGAATAGAAATCTATGCCTCCTGGAAATTTATCTATGCTCCTGGGTTAATGATTTGATTAAATTGAACTCATATGAGAACCCAGATAAGTTTTCAGACATATGGGTTCTTATACAAGAATCCAAAGAAATTCCTATGTAGATTCCTGTGTCAAATTCCTATATAGGATCTTATATTGATACAGAAATCTACGTAGGAACCTATTTCGGCTTTTTACATAAGAATCGACATCATCAAGGAATTTATCTGGGTTTCTTTACGACCAATAGTGTCATCAGATCATACCCACATGGAAACCTTTTCAGGTTCCTAGGTAGTATGGATTCAGGGTTGTCAAATTCTTGGGAAAACTGAAACTCCCAAAACTGACAACTAAATGTGTTGTCAGTTTTGGGAGTTTTTCCCACGAATCTGGCAACACTGTATGGATTCCTATGTAAAATCCTAAGTAGGTTGCTATGCAGGTATCTATGTTAAATTTCTAAATACGATTCTGTATACCCTTTTTTGTTAGGAATACTATTTAAATGGTAAATCAAGTATAAATATTTGTAATGATACACGAAAGAAGAATTAACTTACGATTAATTTCTTGCAAGTCAGCACTGTTAAGAAAACTTGCAGTTTTGATGACCAATTATGACAAATTAACATACCTTAAATTGTTTTTTAATTTTAATCAGAATTTATGTTTTCTATCATTCAAAAACCTAATAAATATAATAAGTGGCATTTGTCTTTGAGCATTATTTTTGTTCTAGTAAATTTTTACCCTCGAAATCTTATTCTAACCTCAAAATTCTAATTGAAAAATGTCTAAATAGTAAACTTTTACTTTTTAAATGGTGAAGCAAAACTTTATTCTTGTATTATATTTAAAATAGTCATCACTGGTACTCAAACGGCAATGGTTACTTTTCAGTCTCCTCAATGAACATTGTGTTTGAAGTGAAATGAGATACACCCGAAAATGAAACAGTTTGTTAGCAATAACTCAATTATACGTGTCAAGATAATTTCCGTCGTGTAAACATTATTTATATCAAGTGAAAAAGTAAATCGCGTTATGAAATTCGATAAACATTGGGCACGGGGTAAGTGGTTTTGCGCCCAAGGTAATGATTATGCAAATTGAATAACAATTACGCGAGTTAAAATCGGAGATCAGTGCAACGACATTTAGGTAACAGTTCGGTAATTTCGTACTACCCGATCGTCAGGTTTGATTAATCGGCCGATTAAACTGCAACCGTTAAATTGCGGTTGGTACGAATGAGTCAATATTTCGTGTTATTATTCCTTAAAAACGTACCTCAGACTCAAAAAGTTTTTTTCTTAAGTTTAAATTGCCGTGCAAAATTATAATCCAATAATTATGGCCAGTAAAATGTCAATTGCTACATTGTAGATTTCGTCATTTATGCTTAAGGAATCGATAATTTTGAGTAATAACTTTTTAAACGAATAAAAGTTAATTTTTGTTATGTTGGGAAACTAAATATTATACAATGTTTATAAAATAACTCAAAAACGTATTAAAAATTTTGGGAGTAAAATTAACTTCATCAGTCATTAAATTTCACCGCACGATTTACTTGTCTTATTCATTAATTACAGAGATAATTAAATCCTTTAACAGGAATGTTATGAATGTAATTAAATCATAGTTATTTCCATTATTCCGAACTGTTTCGAAACTGATCCAGTCATACAATTCGTTAATAAAGACGAAATTATTAATGTATTTGGAATCGATGAAAGCAAATGCGAAGGTGATAGTTTGCGGAGGTTTGAAGTCGCGAACACTTGGCTGGTTTCATAACGTCTTTGCAAGCGTTGCGCATTTTCCATATGACGGAAACCTTTGCAAGGACAATATTAAATGTTGGTCTTGATATAAAAGAGCATTATGTGTGTTTTCCGAGAATTTCGTACGTATAATCCATTTTCGTAACGGTAAGTCATATTATTGATTTTGTGGAGACTTTTCAATCAGGAAAACGTTTTCAATATAAAGAAAAAAAAATAATGAGAGGATGCTGGAGAGATGTAAAGTTCATTCCTAAACCTACTACTACTATTGTTCCTGGCGTCAGAACACAACAGAAAGAACATTATTTGCATATTTTTTTCATTATGAAAATTTTTTTCCGATTTTTATAATTTAGACAAAGATTTTTTTTGCTTTTGCACTTAAATTACAAAATTTTCCTCTTTGGAATATCCCCCCCCCCCTTTTTTTTAAGGCCAAACTATCTTTTTTCATCTTTATTCTCTAGATGGAAAATAATTATCTCCCTATCTGAAAATTAATGATGTCATATAATAAATATTAAAAACTGATTATCAATTAAACTTACTGGCAAGTAATTTTACGTCTCTTGGAAATCGAAGTCAGGTCTTCGGAGCTCTTGCAGACAGACATTCTGACGTTTTGGTGGGTGGAGTTATTGTGTTTGTGGTGGTGATTTCTGCTGTGGTGACAGTGATAGCTGGACATGGAACAGTGATCAGGTATCATTTTAGAGTCTTCCATATGGTGGATCGGCTCGGACACCGCGGTGCTCGTGTTGGAGCTGCCGTTTGTCTCGTCGGTGCTAGCTATTCGGTTGACTTGGGCCAAAGTCGGGGTCAGGGTCGGCGTCGGGACGATACCCTCGCCACCACCTACGGTAGCCAACAAGTCTTCTACCCTCGACCCCGAACTTATATCTGTAAAGTAGACCGTTGGACACGAACTTCTGAAAGCATCATGCAAACTTTTATTTTTAATATACATTTTCTGATAAGTCATTTGGGTTGCTGTAAATTTCGGAACAAGTAGTTAGAAGTAGTTTGGAACAGAAGAAGAAAAGTTATGACAGTGTAATGAAAAATATACCTGCAGTGTCATATTGATGGCTGGGAAAAGAACTGTTATTTTTAAATTGACGTTAAAAACTCTCATTTCCAAATTAAAAGTAAAAAGTAAGGAGGATTTTTCAGTGCTGATTCGATATGGTATTTATTTATTCTCAATTTGGAAATTCAAGTTTTTCTTCGCCAGTTTAGAAATTAGGGGTTCTTCATTACCAGTTTGAGACAAGGGTTTTACATAATAAATTCGGGAGCAGGGATTTTTGATTAACAATTTGAGCATGAGAAGTTTTCATTACACTTTTGGAAATAGAGGTTTTTTATTGTCGAATTCGGGAATGGAAGTTCTTCTTAACCATCGTTATACGGTTGATGTTACCATATTAGATCATAAAATATGGGTCAAAAGGACAATAGTACAATTTATAATATGGATTGTTCAATCTCTTACTTATTTGTTCATGTAATCAGGTTGACTAAAATTTGGAGAATCTTGGGCAATCAAGGAAGTAAGTATACTAGTGTTGTAAAAGTTAAGAGAGAGCTAGAGCATTTAACTTTTTTAAAAAAATTTGGATGTCAAAATTATGTACTAATATTCAAAAAGTTTGTCTTAATACAGTCTGCATATAAAAATTTTAATTTGAATTAATAAGTTGATGTCATCAGAATTTTTTTTATCTAAAAATATGCAAGTCAAAGAAAAGAAAAGCAAAAAATCTCTCAAAACATGGAAAAGTCAGTTAATAAAGTTGCGCTGTATAAACATTCACGATCATCATTCACTTTTCAGAAATATAATTTCAATTTAAAAAAGCAACAGCGATTATGAATCTCGAGTGTACGATCAACTTTGATTTTTGAGTCTCATTTCAACTCTTATTACTATATGAGACCGCGAACGCAAAACAATAACATCTTAGTGCGCGATTCGATTCGAGCCGGTAAAAAGTTATATGCATCGTTGTATTCACAAGGTCAGCCACTTATCTATTACATCATCAGAATGTAAGCAGTTCCGCGTGCTGTGATGTAACTGTTAAATGATTATCGTAATTCTTTTCATTCAAAGGTTAAATCAACGAATTCTTCAATCAATTTTCATCGGCGAAGGTGACGTACGACTCAGATTCGCGGCAATTTCATACATACAAAAGGTTCAAAGTTCTTCGCCCCGTATCAGACTTAGGGATGGTCCCTTGCAGTGATTCATCATGTCTAAAGCCAAGGAGTCGGTGACTTGTTAATTTATAATGTTGAATGATGTAATTGAAACTTCTATAATAAATTAGGTTTTTTTAATAATGACCACCGATATAAGTACTGACTAATAAATATTGATTTTTGAATTGAAAATTTTTGTCAATTGAGACACTTAAAATGTCTCAGTTGCTACATATTTTATGTCTCAAACATAAAAAATGTCTCGAATTGTGACACATTTGTAAATAGTATAACATCATAGTGATGCTGATATCATCAATTTTGATCTGATCATCAACGGATGGCAAATGGAGGGAATCGGGATTTTTATTATGGGAAATCAAATTTAACTTTGTCATATACTTTTTTATTATCTCGTTTTCACTAGTGCACTCAAAAAGGGACGCATTGAGTGAAAAAAAAATTTCTTGGTTCAAGACAAAATGTATCTTGATATTTTGCCAAGAATAAATTTTCTTGAGCCAAGAAAAGTTTCCTTGATTCAAGATACTAAGTGATTAAGCCAAGAAATATGTCTTGACAGGATAAAATTACATTTTAATCGGAGAAAATAATAGCAAAACTTAGTGATTCCTGAACGAAGGTAAAGATTTTTGTGAGTGTGTACATCACAATTAGTTATTACAATAGCGCCTTTAGATATAATGCGGAGAAAAATGATTTTACGTTAATTATAAAATTCACATAAGACAATGTAGAACTGTTGCATTACAGTTATGTAACTATAACTGAAAATCTAGTTATGCAATAATTAAACGATTAATAGTCAATAACGCACTAATACAGGGAAATATAAATTGAATATGCATTTCGGATACTTCACTACATTTCTTGGTTGCTTGCGACTGCTTCATTTAAATTTGAATAAAGTTTAACGTTTGTACCATATACGTTTTTAAAAATTATCGTTTTGGTTCTAAAGAAAACAGAAAATAAAGAGATCAGACCAAATGTAAACTGAATAGGGAGTAAATACACTCTAAAACCAAGTGTCTCATTCAGAGATATTTCTGGTGATTGAACATCAAAAATGTTTCAAATTGGGACCCTTATATTTGCAGTGCAAGGAAAGGCATGAATTCGGGAAACAATAAGGAATAAACAAGGAAGACCATGATATTTGTTTCACATAATTCTAATATTTATTTGCTTATATGAACAACGTCTAAATCGTACCATGAGAATAATTTTCTCCGTAAGTGATTCGGTAACTGTAACTAAAGCAATTCAGCCAAATGATCTAGTTGAATCAACCAAATCGTTTTTACTTTACCAATTAAGCAATCGTCAGAGTGGCACAATATTTTTCTCCGAGTAGAAACAATAACGATTTTCCATGGAGTTGAAGTTTCCAACGTTTATTAATAAACGAAAATTAACTATGTATAATTTAGTAACATATATTGTAGTCAGAAATAAAAAAAATTATATTCTCATTCATTGAAATATTCTAGCTACTTCTTGTGAAATTATCAATCAAAACAATACTATTAAAAAAATAGTATTATTTATACGAAGAAAATTGTATGAGATTTCACTTTCGAGTACTAATGTACGTTGGAAATTGTAAGAACATGATTTTCCGACAAGCGAAGCACTTACTCTTGCACTGACGACAAGTTGTAATAACTCTGCTGATCTGGTTGTTGGTACATTTGCGTGTCCGCGATCGGAGTTTCTTCGACATTTCTGTCGCGTTGTAACTGATAAAGCCGTGGTCGCAGCTCTTCGAGTGCGATGAACTCGTCGGGCTCCTGAGCGGACTGCAGGAGTTGTCCGTAGACGCTCTGTGACATCACCTGGGCCACCATGTCGGCGTTTGGTGTTCGGAACGCGTTCGAGGGAAACCCGTCGAAATCCGACTCGCGTTGCTGTTGCTGTTGTTGCTGCTGCCGCGGCTCGGCGGACCGCTGTCGGAGATATTGACGCGGGTGCGCTCGGTAATTAGGGTTTAGGTACACCTGCTTCTCGGTGGTTGGGTTATTGCCGTTGGTACCACCGCTTTCCGGTAAAACATCAGCCTCGTCTGCGAATGAGATTTGCTACGTCATTTACGCGGTTCTTTTTTTTTTTTTTTTTTTTTTATTTTTTTTTTTTTTTTTTTTGGGAAATTTTTTCGGAAAAATTGTATATTTTCTGGTGTGATGGTTTCTTTTGGTATTGTCAAAGTCCAAGGTGGATTTAAATTTGTTTGTTTTTTCTTTTTTTTTTTTTTTAAACAATTTTTTTTTCTATTTTTTCTTAATTTTTTTTTCCAGTATTTTTTTTTTTTTTTTTTAAAATAACTTTTTTCTTTTCATCATTCCTCACCC
>JABFOV010002312.1:0-20456 GCA_022817685.1 Aradophagus sp. ZL-2020 | reverse complement strand
CTCGCGGGGGCAGGAGGTGTAGCATGCGGGCCGGCTACCGGCTGCAGTGAGGGGGAGCGGGCAGGGCGTGTGGGGGGGGGGGGAAGAAGGGGGGGGGGGGGGGGGGGTGAAATAGGTTGCGAGGGTCACGATCCCGCCCTTAATCGGCGCGTCCCCCCTGTCGCCCCCGCGACCTCGACGTTGCGCCTTCGGTCTTCCTCTTCGCTGTGAGAAAAGTAAGACTGTTGCTTGGCGTTGCGGCGTGCAAATAATAAAACACGACGAGGAAGCGCTTGCGACTCGCTCGGTCTGGCTGTCCGGGTGTACGCGAGCGTGCGAGCCGCTTTGGACTTTTACCGGCCCCGTATGTAATTTCGAGTTGAAAGATTCACCGAGATCCGGATCGATGCTTCTCTGGTCACGGGCGTGGAAAGCACGATCGACGAGCAATTATAGCCGGGATCGCGGATAAAAGGAAAACATCCGCCTCCGTCAAAACCGAGCGGCCGTCTCGCTGTTCTTATTAATTGCTGCACTTTGATATTTTTGCTTATCCAGTCGGCGTAGCGCGGAACGTTCAAACCACTTTTTACGCGCCGTACCAGGCTTCTTCGTTTAGCAGAAGTAATTTCAATGACGGACATGAAGTTATGAGGTTTCGTTATACGAAAAATTTATATTCAATTTCCCGATTCGAGATTTTCGGCGCTGGAAAAGCAAAAAAAAATTTTTTTCTCAGTTCTTGTACTGAGTTGTTGAATTTTTTTCGTATAATTTCATAACCGATTGAAACAATAAATATCTAATTATATCAAAGGGAATTTGGTTTAATTCATGTAAAAAATGCAATATAATTGTTTATAAATTCGAAACAACGCAAGACAAAAAATTTCCTTCGAAGATCTCACCACAGCTATAACTGAATATGAAACCGAGACAAAAAATTGAGCATGAGAAGAAAAAGTGGATGAAAAGAAAAAAGGGGAGAAAAAACGCGTTCCATTTCACTCATAATTCCTAATAACACACTCCCAAGGCCTCGTTATGGCTTTTTCACTATTTCACTTTACGAACGAACAACCGCGTAATGTTTAAATTGCGCATCGTACAAACTTCAATTATTCATGCGCTCCAAACTTTCTCAGCTTTTGTTTTCTCAAAGATGAAGAATTAACGCAAAATATTCATTCGCGTAACGCGACGCCAAAATAACCGAAGATCAATTGTAACGACGATCGACGAATGTGAATATTTTTTTTTCTTTTTTCAATCGTACGATGTACTTTTGCCCTTTTTTTTATGCGCCCGCAATAGTGATGCATAGACAGTAAATGATAAAAAGCCGCGAGAAAAAGAGGAGCCGCTCCAGCGAGTGATTCCAGTGGCCTCGATTCCTCGCGCCACCTGCTTCGTTGCGCAAAAAGAATGCGATCTATCATTAAGGTTTTCACTGTCAATATCGTAATTAGGATGCACGCCGAACGAATCTCGCTTCTTTTCTTTTTCCGTCTCCCAAGCGGCTTCCGGTTTTCCTTTCGACTGTCGCCGATTGTGCGGACGAAAATTAATTCCCTCGGTTTGCATGCAGGAAAAAGTTGATTTAGAAATTGCTACTTGCGTGCGGAGCGAACGCATTTTTCGACCAAGCGACGTTTTGTCCGCCAAGCGAAAATGGCTTGCTACCAGTTTTTGCGCGGAAATAAATTGTGGAGATGGAAAGTCGCATTACCATTTGTCGGTCTTTTATTATTTAATCCCAAGTGGGGCACGTTGGTGGAAAGATTTTACACTCGCGACAAGCAATTTAACTCGATTCTATATTATGAAAATAGGTGTCTATTTAATAATTTATTAGAGGCAAAGCAGAATTAAAGCGACGTACGAAATCAATTTTTCTCAATGTAAAGATCAAGTTAAATCGCCGAGACACATCTATGAGAACTGAAAATATATTGAGTTTGCGGCGATTTTTCATCAATCAATTTGAACTTTGAAAATTTGCATTAAACTTTTTCTGATTTTACCATTTGTTGCAAAAAAAAGCTTTGTTTAAAAAGATCCTTGTTATTTTGTATTTTTTATTTACTTATTTTTCGTGCGAAAGAAATGAAAAAACGAAATTTCAATTTGTTGATGATTTTCACGTTCGGATTATTTAACAATTTCACGTATAGAATTACTTATACTCTGGAATATGCGGTACTTCAAATTTTAAGGGAGGAAAATGTCGAGAAATAAACGTTGGCCCATGAGAATACTCACATTGTTGACTCTCTTGGTGCTCAATATGCTATTAGTCCTTTTACCTTTGGCGACGTAACTGGCTGACGGTGTCGTCAAATCTGACAACACCGCCCGAAACGATCGCAAGCTTTTATCTTGCCGAATAAAGTGCATCGCTCAGACCTTCGACCCGAGATAGGTGGGCGATATTTCGATCGCACCATTTCTTCTTATCCCCGGCTTAGCGAGGAAGAGATTCGCCGTTATCGGCTGATTTTACGGAAAAATGACAGTTCGCTTGAGCAATATTGTTAAACGAACTGAAGATACGCTGACGAAATCAATCAATATTTAACGCCCGTCTCATTCTTTCCTCGTAAAAGGCACGAACGAAATTCATCGGTCCACATCATGCTTTCCTCTCTATCGACTATTTGTTTTCTTTCATTCGCGAAAAGAGAGCTAATTGAACGTCGCGACAAGGCGGGCATAAAAAGTTTGCCTCGTTGCAAAATGATGACGTTGGACGTTCGTTAAAACGACAAATCCAAAGCAGTGATAAAATTTTAAGTCTGTCGAGTTTTATTGTAATGCGATTGAAGTCAATTTAATACCTTCTTTAAATAACAAATTATTTTTAATCAGTTAACTAGTAAAAGAGAACTAGTAAAAGAGAAAACAAATTATAATCCATATAATATTATAATCCATGCTTATTTATAATCCACGCTTCGTTAAAAAGTCACTACTTGAAATATCATGAAAATTTGTATTTTGTATAGTAATTTTTACGATCATCCTCAAACTATTAAATATACTTTATTATTATATTTTACTTTCTTCTGTGCAACCTAATTTATTTGATTAAAATAAAAATTTATTTTTGATATTTCAATAATTAAATTAAAAAATAATTTACGTAACAGCGTTCTGTATAATAATGTGACACAAATATAAAAAAAAAAAAAAAAGAAAACAATGTTACATCAAACACGATTGCTTAAAAAAATGTACTCCATCTTTTACCTGCAGTAGTTATCTCCGAGACTACAAGTAGTCGACAGAATTCATTATCACTGCCTCGGCATCGATTTACACAAATACAAATTCGAAGTGATTCCACTTGACTTACCAAAATCGATCAATAACGATAACCGCGGGAATGCGCCTCAAAGCTTACCTGTAACATAAACATATATCATTATTTTTACTCGACAAGATAATGAAAATCGACAATTGAAGTGATACATCATGATTAATCAATAATTAATCAATTGGATTAATTGGTACCGATAGTCGGCTTGCAACAATGTAACGGCGAATAAATAAAAACTCGGCGCGAAAAAGAAAGCTTGCTCTTGACAACAAGCCGGAATGTTAATCTCACGGCTTGCAATTATGCAACGCTAGTGATATTGCGGCGATAAAAATAACTAGAGTTTGAAGCTCATTAGTCGTAAATAAATATCTCGCGTCGGCGCGGCGATAAATCCGAATTGATGGTGCATACACACGAATGGCGAGCACGTATGGACGCAATTCGGGGGCTAATGTATGCGCGATTGCTCGTGCCACACGCAACGTTTCACGTGTTCATAATGTCTGTAAACACATGTGCGCGGCAATACTTCTGTAACTGAGCTGTCGGCGGTGTTAATGCAACGCGTTTGCAATATTCGCAGACCTACCGCTATCGCTCCGTAAGACCTTTAATTTGGTTGGAAAGAAAAAACCCCACTCTCAGTTTGGCAATGAAAAATGCCCAGCTACGAATCAACAATGAAAACCCCTTACTCATGAAATAAAAAAGGAACGGGGATATTTTTTTCTGATTTAAGGTACAAGAAATTTTCATTACAGATATGAAAACTTTTATTCATTGTCAAGGATGGTAAAGCTTGTATTCAGCTATCGATATATTGTTTGTTTTAGTTTCAAATCAATCGAACGGTACTTGTAAACTTCTTTACAGGCATAAGTTGTCTTCAAACAAAATGCCTCTTGCTCAAAAATTGAGTGTATTAAATACAATGTATATACAATTTTTTTAATATATAGAATAAAACTGATACTGTTTGATAACGACGGACATTCAACCGAACCTACCTTAACGTCTATCGAACGAGCTGGATCGCGATCGGCGAAACGAGCGAGATAAAAGTAAAAGCAAGCGCGAAAGAGGTAGGGGATGGACGGTGAAAAACGAGGGCCGACGTGAACGGGGGATGGGGGCGATAGATAAGAGTTTACTTTGGTTCACCGGCAGGTTCAAGGGCGACCACACCCTGTCTGCTGGCACCCTCCCGGTCTGGCGAAAAAAAATGCCCCGCAATTCGCGCTACGCTGCCAAATGGCTCCCAGTCATTTCTTATTCAAGGGGATTATTTTTTGCTTCCTCCAAGCTCGTCTTTCCACGCTTTCGCAATCGCCGCGCTCGTTTTCATATTTGTTATCTTAATAAGTGGATTCGACCGACGGCTCGTAATATTTAATACGCCCGGCGCTTTAATCAGTCGGCGGATTTACAAGCGAGGTGCTTAACCGACCGCTCCTTTTTCCCATTCCGAATTAAAGCCACGACAAACGGTCCGCGTTGTAACCGACATTTAATCGCTTAATCACCGGAAATCGGCCGTCATTTTATAACTAAATTAAACGCGCGCGTGATTAACCGGACGTGTTACTTCAACTTTTAATATTATATTCATGCCCGAGATCAATGTAATATTAAAAGTTGTACGTACGAATGCCCGTTTTATACAAATACGTCAAACGGGACCACATGTGTAGGCGTGAATGCTCGATTTCGACCGGGGTATACATTTGCGATTGAGTTCAAGTTGTGTTTCGATAAATACTTGATAGTGTTTTCCTCTTGAAACCTACTTCCATTTGGTTCGCTTTTAAAAATAAATAATGCTTAGTTCCGGATGTAGAGCATAATTGACTTTACAGGCGTGCTATAGGTTGCACATACGGAAGTACGGCTAGCGATGGCCTTGTCGCTGTGACATCTAATTTTGAATGTAAAGCGACGCAAGAAAATCGGGCTACGACGACGGAGCGCTTTAAAGTATTGCCCTTCCTCGTGTAACGGCGCAAATACGAAGTTTATTTTAACGTCTCATCAAACAATTAGTCGATTACGGGGCGCGAATCGATCGCCGTCTAATGTAACAAATTGACATTTAGATATTGTTAGAACGTAATGGATATTTGAGATTCGAAACTGGAGAACGGATATTAATTGATTAATTAATATAGTTTAACATTTATGGCTGATGTATTTATTTTATCGTGAAAAAGGAATTGTTATAATAACATGAAATGTTCATTTTTTATACGTTGGAAAAATAGTATCAACTTTATTAAATAAACGAGTGTTATGATATGAGAATGCGTAAATTCAACTTAATTTTTTGAAATCAACATTTGACGCTGTGTTATTGAAATATGAAATGCATGTTGATCTAAATTGCATATATTTTTTGGTGAATATTACATAGAAAACATCAGTTTCAATTATAGGTAAAGTTTAGTATATTTTATATTTTTGAACGTGATTATAAATGCAATCTTTGTATTCAGTGCAAAGTGAAGAATTTCGACTCGGTAATTGACGAAGAGAAATCGGAAATCGGCTCGGGGCATCAGGTTGAAACATTGATATCTTTCGACTTGCGTATCGCGAGAAACGAGGCTCGCGATACGCAGCCCAAGTTACGCTCAATTAATCCCGCATCGTATGCTCGCGAGCGTATCTCGACATCCATTTCCTTTGAATTGGAACTGATTTAATAAGTGGCTAAGGTCGACTGATAATTTGTGTTATAATACCGTAATTGATTAGCAAAGCAATCTAAACTAAATAAATCAGAAATTAGCGCTGCCTATCGCCGCTGATAAATGTCTGCAACAATCGCGCTTTCGCACCTTTATCATTCGCACAAACAACGCGACTCTGCTGTCTTTTATCCCTGATTGATATCGTTAATCAAACCTACGAGTTTCCGCCGTTTGTTGATAAAAGGTGTAACCTAGATCGTTTTTACATGTTTTGTGTTTAAATCTACAATTTTCATAAATGTATTGAAATTCAAATTCAGTGTCGAATAAACTAATATAGTTAAGTATGTGGATTCCAATGTTCCGAAATTTCTAGCGAAAATTGTTAACAAGTATGTGTACAGTTTTCAAATTTTGTTGAACAACGAATTCCAACTTGGAAAAAATTTGAACAAAATTATTGCTGCTTAATTTGTTATTCACGAAAATGTGCAAAACATACTATAAAAACCTCTTTATAACAATTTACTTTGATTTCCTATTTTCTCTAATCATTCAATAAACATTGTCTTAAAAAATGGAAAACAAAATTTTACTCCGTATGCTTCACGCACAGTTTCATGAAAAACTGTGTTTTCCTAAAATGATTGCCATAAAAAATATTTGTATGAAAATTTTGGAAAATTGCAACACGATTGACGGAAACGTGAAGTCGTTGTGATGCCACACAGTTCGATTGTAAAGTGACTCTCAAGTCATCGTGATAACACTTTTGTGACTCACGATTGCGTCACTTTGCCGCGGGAACGGTGTATCGCGTATGAATCGCAAATGATACGGCCGTGATATCAATGGGAACGGGACGGCTGACTGGGTTCGCTTAAGTTTGCGCGCAGGATGAGGAGACGGAACGGTTGGTAGTCATGGCGACTGCCGGGTTCCGGCGGCCAGATCGATCGACCACGGTCAAGGTTATCATCGAAACCGAGAGAGTTCGGATGCCGCCAAGACCCTCGCTCGGTCTCGTCTTGTCTCGAGACACCCTCGTCGCGCGTTGCCTCGCCATGCTGACCACCGTCGGACGGCGCTTTCGCAATTACGCAATTTCTTCGTCATCATTCGCCATCATTCATACGCCATGAAATTCGACGGCAACAAATTATTTCCCTATCGTGTTGATGTCACAAGCGTGTTGTTAATGTCACAAGTGTGGCCGACACGACTTTCTCGCATCTTTTTTTTTTTTTCTTTTTTTTAGTTTAACTTGTTTTAATTGGGAAATAATGATTGCGTTTATTGTCTCGTCTATGATTTCAATTCAATAAAATTATGTAATTTTAAAGTAATTAATAAGTATTCGATTTTTAGATATCAAATTATTATTTTATGTTCAGCAATAAAACACGACAGTTTTCCGACGAAAAACATCACCTTCCACTCGAGAGCAATATCTTTCGTGTCAGACGCGCGATTTTCTCAATATAACATTTGTCGTCTGTCTCGTTTCATACGTCTTATTCTTTCTTTCTTATGTTACTATTACTTTAAAAATTTTTTTTTATTTATGCGGAAACAGTTTCGTGATTTGGGATCGTATAAAGAAATTAAATTGACGAGTGAGACGGGGATAATTGAGATTGAGGTGGAAAGAAAACGAAATTCTCATTTACTGGCACTCCGACAGAAGCGAGAAGTCGAGGTTAATGAAATAATTCGTTGACTCGTCAGTTGTTCTAGTGTTTCGTCAAAGATCAAATTTTCGAGCGGAACGTCGAGTCGTGAATCAGCGGACCAGTCGGTCCCGTTGATATCAGACGCCGGAAGTGCACTGACTAACGCTGTCCAGATAGCGCGCAAACGTCGTTATCGGCCGCTTCTTCGTAATTTCGGCCTGTTCCTCGTTCAGCGACGAGGAAGCACGCGCTTTATCTCGCAATTACGGACGCGCCGTAACGACACGCGCGGGCGAAAGCGAATCAGCCGGGGCGTGGTCGCTCGCTCGACCGGGCCCAACAAAATTACACCGAAATTACCATATCGTTGGTAAAAAGGTGTCGTCGTGTTTTTTTGCGCGATTCACGCGAGATCGACGTTTTCTTTTCCTTTTTTTCCCCCTTTTTTCCCCCGTTGTTGACGCTGTTACGAAAATTGCGGCAAATTTTATCGCAAGAAAGTGCATCGTCTTAAAGGCGTCTGATGGACGTAATAAACGTCGGTTTCGGGGAGGAACAAAACTCATTTTGAAATTCCAATTAAATGTTATTGTTAGTAATTTGTTGATAATGACTGGTGCTTCATTACATCAATGTTAAAATTTTTCATAAAGTGCACAACAGTTTTAAAAATGGTAAAAAAAATTGTGTACCATTATAATCAAATTGGCAATGGAAATGTTATTTTTCAATGAACAGATAAGGTTTTGTAAGCTTTATCACTGAAATAAACATTTTTCATTTCAATAGCAAGTTTAGGTATTTAGTAACCTCATTGCATAACTTTATTTGTTCACGTAAAAACATTTAATTATATGACAGAAAATGTTACGCTGAATTGATGAGCGTGGATGACATCAGTCCGGCAAGGAAGGCAATTTAACAATTAATCAGATAACTACAATAAAGTCGAGAGATAACTCGACGTTAATTAATACTAAAACATATTTTCCATTTAAATGAGAAGTAGTAGTTGAGAATAAATAAAAATTTGATCGGATAATTTATTATTTGTTGAAGAGGACTTGAAAAAGATTTTGTAACATAACATATATTAAAACGTTTATTGATTTGAACATGTCATATTTAAACAACGAAAAAGTTCAAGTAATTTCTCCTGTAAAAAATTACATCTACTCTTAAATCTCATCTTACTCTCTAAAGGCATTCCGTGTAAAACGAGCCTCGAATATAATCACGAAAACAGAATTAATTTACTAAAGTACTCAAATTTTACGTCCACCATAGTGGCAGTCTCCGTTTCATGGTCAAAATCTGCAGTAATGTCTTTTCAATCACGCGTCCATTACAAAAGCGCAATTTTGTTATCAAAGCGATCTTTTCCGGCAAATGGTGTTGTTTCGGTGACGAAAATACCAGCGCTATGAATTTGGAGTCGGCGAAAAAAAAGAATGAACAAAAAGGTGAAAAAAGGGAGAGTATTAAAAAGTGACGAAGTAAAGGAAAAATGGTCGTTGGATGCGAGCGAGCGACCGTGCGACTCGACTCGTTCGGCACCTCGGCTCGCGCTTACATGTAATTCGCTTATTCATGTGCGTTCCGCGATTATCGCCGGTCATTATCTCGAATGCTCGTCGACGGCCTCGATTATCGGGATTATTGACCGGCATAGCGAAAGAAATCAATAAAGACGGTGACGTCAGTGCAGCGTCGTCTTCGTTATGTGTGCGCGCGTCTGTGGCTGCGTGTGCGATTGTGTAGCACGTGCGCGTGCGTGCGCGCGAGATCGTGCAATCGCGCAACACATATGTATGCCACGACATCACCTTGGCGTACGTAAAGATCGCGATATTCGAACGTCTCTGCCGGCCGCGCGACGTTTCGCCAAACGCGAGCCGCTGTCGGACAGACACGCCTGGGTTCTTCTGTTTTCGTTCGATTTCAATTCAAAGAAAAATATCGTATTGTTTGTTAAGAGTGGAGAAATTTCTAGTCGAAATTGTAATGTTTAGTTTAGAAATTATTGCGCACAGTAGTCTTCATCAGACATGAGTTTCTGTACCTCTTAGTGTAAAAAGAATAATTTAAAATTAAAGGATATATGCTTTAATTTAGTTGCAAGTAAATATCCTGTAATTTTCAAAAACTCTTTTCAAAAACCAAATCAAACAGAGGTGAATAGTTTTTCAAAAATGGTTGTATATTCTTTACTTGAATTTTTTCGGTATACTCGCTATTAAAAGAACCTTTTCGAACAATTTCCAAAGTGATCTTACAATTTAAAATTCCTACATTGTAAAATGACTGATAAAAGAAGAATTGATAACTCGTTCGGCAGATTGAAAACAAGAATACCATTACACAGTCAACTGAACTCGGATATTTGGCGGGCGGTGGAGAACGAGGAGGAACGACAGAGAAGGATGAAAAGGCGAACTGTGTTAATTTATTTTGACGCCATACAGCCACGCATATGATGTTTTCGTGCAAATAAAATTTGATCGGCCGATGGCAAAAAAGCGAAAGAGCCGTTGGTCCCGTCACGAATCGCGTCCAAAGGTTCGTTCATGGTCAATAAACTCGAAATGAGTCTAACGATCCTCAGGAAAAGGAAAACTGCGTGAGATACGGCGCAATCGTGGGCGGCGCCGCGGGATTTTCGTACCGTCTGCGCCGAGTTGGGGTCAAGGCGGGGCAAGGGGGGCGACGCGCAAAATAGAGGTCGTTTGGCGAGGTTTATGGTGGAGGAGGCTGTGACCGTGACCTTGGCAACAGGGGTTATTGAGCGCGAGGGGTATTTCGTTACCCCCGACACCCCCACTCGGCCACCCTTCCCCTCGCTTCGGAGGTTAACGTCGCCACACTTTCGCCGGCGTAGTTCAACTTCGTTTCGTCTTTCTTGAAATGTAGGCGAATTTTCACGATCCGTAATATGACTAATAACAGCGCGCTGCTTCCTAATCGACAACTTTCCTGCCGATCACAGGATGTATGAGTTATTTTACCTAATTCAAGAATTGTGGCGCCAAAGTAGATTTTCGAGAATGAGGAATGATAGAAAATCGACGAATGCTTAAGAAAGGAATTTTAATTTCAATTTACGTTTCGATCGTTTGGCAATATTCGAATATTATGTATTTATAAAAGTTACTATTAATGATAGAATACACAGCAAAAAGAAGTGTCTTATTTGAAGACAGTATTCAAAGAAAAGACACAAATAAGTGTCTAAATGTTTTCAAATAAGACACTTAGAAGACACTTCTTTTTAGAGTGTATGCACTCCAAAAATAAATGTCTCATTTCGAGACTTTTTTGTTGATTGAGATCATACAATTAAGAAAATGAAAAATCTATAGCAACCAAAGGGAAAAAAAAACATCTTTCAATCATTCACAACAGGTACTGATAAGTTACTTTTAAATCAAAAAGATTGATATTATAAAAAAAAATTTAATTTGATACGTACATTATCGATCAACGTAATAAAATGTAAAAACAAATGTATCTTGTATTTAAGGCTAAAAAGTAACAATTGATCAAGTAACTATTAAAATAATAAACGTTGAAAAATTGAAAAAAAAAAAAAATAAATAAATAAATCAAATAAAAAAGAAAAAGAGAAATGGTTTGTTGAGATTAAAATCCGTGGAATAAATTCGCGTCGATAAAACTGTAACAAATGCAGACTGTGTGCAATTAATAATTAGAAGTGTAGAAATAATATATAAATAAAAAGCTCGTTCTTTTCACCGACCATGCATAATTGATATCTTTTGATTATAAACTTTTCTAAATATATATCTGCCATTGCAGCGACCGTTTATTCGATTTAATATAGTTCATTGTTTTTAAATGGGTAACCGATCATTAACGTCCACGTATTTGATGCTTGTCGAAGGAACGATATTAATCAGATTATAATTAAATAATCGGCCAACTCCGGAAATAGCTCATCAACAGGGTTTCGCGTTCACGAAATTAAACTTCATCGACACTTTATTCCATTGATTGTTATAAATAAACTTTATTCCGATATGCTACCGTCTTTTATGAATTAAGCCGCAAAAATATGGTGAAAGTAGATTATCGTTGTTCGGACAATTCGACAAAGTTTACTCTTCAATTTCTCCAGTCCACCCACGATGAAACTTTGTACGTTTCTCGCAATACGCAACCTTGGTTTTCCAACTTTTCTCTTTGCCGACGAAACTTTTGATAATTATTTTCCACTATCCCGACGAATGAAATAATTATTCCGTCTGGCTCGCAACAGAAGTTCAACATTTGTATGCTATTTTCGAGTTATCGATCAACTTTGATTTTCTACCTCGACAATGCTAATTTGCACACTTAAAAATGCATGAATAAACGATTTTGATTTTCATCCCAAGTGTATTATTCTGCATAATTGAATTTAAATTTTTAAAAAAGTGATACATTTTTTATGCCTTCGTATCTTAGTTTCTCGCGGTTGATTGGATTGGTTTTATTATGCATTAAATGCAATGCGAAATCCAGGTGTTTTATAATTATACTTTTAATATAAATGCCTAACCTGGAACGTGTATATTCGATAAGCTGAAACGTTTTTTTGAATCAAAATTTTGGAAATATTGCAATCAATGTGTCTTTTATATCAACATTATTCACATTTTAAAAATGTTTCAGAATTACTTGACTCCCTATTTTAAATAATCATTAAGATTTTTTACAATGAATACCTGCAAATATATTTGAAAGTATAATATAATCACTTAATGTTCTATAGAACATTAAGTGATAATTATCTTGAATCAAGTGTATTTTCAGTGTTATTTTCGAATTGATTAATCCACAATCTGAGATCAATTCTTGAGTAACTTAACTGACTTAAATATACAAATAAATAATAAGCACTTTTAATTAAATAACTTGCTTTTTAAGGAGACAATATTTAATTAATTCAAACGCGATAAATAATCGACCGATAAATGAAATTTTAAATTGTAAATCCTTATTTTCTTTGACAAACGATTCCTCAAACTTGACAACTCTCCCCTCCAAAATTCTTTATCATAGTTATAGTCGTCTATTCGTGAACCGTTGTTTTAATCCAATAAATAATTTCCAAAAAAAAAAGATCGTAAATAAACGTACGTCAAGAGTAAGTCTGGATTTTTTTTCGCAAAGTCGTGCAAATAGACGCTGGGTTTCGGTTTCGCCCCGTGCAAACAAATTGATCATAGCGACCGGCGCGCGGGATAAGAAGTAGCTTAATATTTTAGACGGTCGCATCGTGTATAATACTATTATCGATTCACGTAACCCATATTACTTCGGAAGACAAACGAAAATGGTCGCGATAATTCAACGCGGCGCTCATAAATCGTACAGTCTCGCAGGGGAAAGTACGTAAGAGGAAGAGGTGAGCGGCGGGAGGAAGGGCGGTCGAGACGACGGCCAAATCGATAGGATCGTCCCAGACGACCTTCGGGCCGTTTCCCTAACCCCGAAATCCTGTGCGTAACCTCGAAAAATTGTTCGCCGCCCCTACGCCGTCGTTTCGAGAGAACTTGTCGCGAAAATGTCCGCCTCTGTTGCCACCTTGGCCTACCTCACACCTAACGATATGAGACTGAAATTCAATAATTACGATTTTCATCAATAATAATTTGCAGCTTTAAATAATAATTTTTATGTAATTTAAATGAATTTAGAGCTAACTTACGTTGAGTCAACTCTGCGAAGTTTTTCAAAATTTGAAGATTATTTGATTTAAATCAATCAATCAATACTTTTTCAATAGATCAATATTGACAACAATATCATCGACAAGTCAGTTTTTTTTTTGTTCGTTAACAGTTTGATTTTACAAGTCCCTTTTTCAGGGCTTTATTTTTACATTGCTCAAATATTGCAGTTAACGTGTATGAAAGTTAGAGAAAGAAAATTCATGCAATACGAAGATGCAAATAATTCACACCGACGGATTGTTTAAAATCTCAACACGTCGTAGAACAAAGTTTTAAATATTCATGTAGTCATAAAATAACTAACATTTAACGTCGTTAAAGCAAACAGACGTGATCAAATATAAACGAATCGCCCTACATTTCAGATATCGGAAAAGTATGAAAAATTAAATTTAAGCCAAAAAGTTCGCGGCTCAATAATCTGATGATTCCGGCAGCTTTAGTGCCTTCTCGAATTTCGTTTCCTATTATTTCCTCTTAGTAAAAAAACGTAAATATTGAATCAACGGCAACTGTATCAATTTTAATAAGCAAAACCAAATGAAATCTTTCGACATTTGTAAATCTTGCTTGCTTACTCCAACGCGGGTATTACTTAATAATAATAGCAAAAATGCTTGTCTCACACACGAGAATCGCAATTAAATATGTAAATTTCTTTTCCTAATAATTAACGAAGGACAAGTGTCTTGGCGTTTATAAGTACATTATTTTCAGAAGTGTCGGTTCGTTTCAAAATATTAATTATGCGAACTATTTTTTCAGGCGCATCTTCTAGCATAAAAAATGCATCGATTCAATTTTTAGCTGATTTTCGCGTCTATGTAACACGTAGTCAAATTAATTTCATCCAATCATTCCAATTAGACAGCGTGCCAGAAGTTTTCGTAGCATATGTAATATCGAATCAATAATGAATACTTCGTCAATCAATGATAATGGTATTCAATTTTCAACTTTGCTAAAATATTAACGAATACTTTAAATACTATAAACTTTTTACGATTGAAACCAAAAAAAGTTTCAACTTTACTTGAATTTGTTGCCTACGTTTTTGATAAATTTCATGGGCATGTATACTGTTAAATATAAATTTGATACAGAAAATACGTTATAACATTTGCTGCAAATACGGCCATATATGAATTGTATAGATGTTAACTAAAGTACGTTAGTTCATGAATGATTCGATATCGTATTTTCTCGCTGTGCTTTTATTATATCTGTCGAAATGATAAATGTCCGAGCGATCGAGTTGCAAGGTGTACGTATCAGTTGTACAGTCGGCAATTTACAGTCCGACCCATAGACGAAGTAAACGTCGGATCCGCGGTATCCTGTCCTTCACCCGTCTTTCTCTTCTCTTCGACAACGTCGAGAAAAATATTTTCACCGTCGGTGATTATTTGTCGTGTACCTATGTAGGTGCAGATGAGATAACGTCGTGTTCTCCAGCAATTATTCAAGAAAAATTTAGACCTATCGTATTTGAAATCATTCATTCTTCACCAACATTTGTTTCCTACGATTTATCGATGAATGTGAGTGACGAAAAGAATGACGCTTGGAATGATATCGATCAGAATTCGAATTTTCAAATTTTAATAGTAATAGTGTAGTATCGCGACGTTAAATTATTTTTTTGATGTTTTATTACTTTGATATTCCTATGATAAGGAAGATAATAAATGACTTATTATATTTAGACATGTGAATAAAATTAACGTCATTTCAATGTTGAAAGCAAGTTTATTAAACATTGCGAAAACGTTGAATCAACATGGTTAAATTAAGGTTGAGTCAACGTTGCAATTCAACTTTGATTCGTGATTGATATTCAATTGAATCGAGATTGACTCATCGTTGACGGTCAATAATCAATCTTTTTTTATAATTGAACCAGAATTGAGTCAACGATTGAATTTAACGTCGAATCATAATTGATAATTACTTGAATCAACGTCGATCGATCAATATTAATAATCTGCAAACTGTCTATTTTATAACAAACATTGTCAACATTGATTCAACAGTTTGTTAACTCTTATGATCGAAGTTTGATTCAACGTTGATTTAACTTAATCGCGACGTCTATTCAACTATTATTCAATTGATTTTCAACGCCTTGAATCAACGTTGATTCAACGGACTCATTCCCTTATGCTAAATTAAAAGTATCTGCCATTCCAGGCGATAAATATTCATAAAAATAATGTCAATGTTGGATCACAGTGTTGGTTTATATCCACGAACAAATGTCAAGTAATAATAAAACGTCTTTCACTTTATTCCGTGCGCGAACGTCGCCTATTCCTATCGACGTGTACCCCTTTGATGCCACGACCATAATGTTTCGCTACATCGTGGTTATTTCTACTGTCTAGTTTTTATTAACTCTTTTCTTAGCGTATTTTAATGATATACATGCGAACAAACAAAACATCCTCCAAGTTTCGGAAGCGTACGTCAAGTCGCTTCATCCGTTTACGCAAACTTGCGATTGTAATTGTGGTTAAAAAATGTATGTCAGTGGGATGCTTACAATAATAAGCATTAAGTGCGATTGTATAGAAAAAGTTGCATAAAGGACGAATGATGTTTTCGAGCTGTTAAAACAGCAAGCTGGAGGGCGCGCGAAACAATCGTGTCGCGTTTAAAAGCGAACTCCGAATCGTGGAAGTAGTGCATCAGCACCCTGAACTTGGGACAAAAGACACCGCGGTCGCAAGAAGGAAGGGTAAGGGGAATAAAAAAAGTCGGAAGGGAAGGAAAAAGGATCGACCGGGAGGCAAAAAGCGCGCGGCTCCGTCGCCCGTGCGACGCACGATGTATCGATTGAGGCACCTGTTATGCCGAGACGCGATGAATTTTTCAAAGCTTCGCACACGGAGACAAAATCCTTATACAATTGTAAAAAAAGTTTAAACCACTAACGCCAATTTCGATGCATAATATATGAATGAAGAAAAATTGCATCGGATATATTGTAATATTCATGAGAGCCGCGCGACGACTGGCACTCGTAATTTAATTGTCACTTTTTTATACGCGGGGAAAACAATTTTTAATTCATTAAATTCGCGGCGTGGAAAATGCCTGGCGACCAAGTTTTCTCGTTTTATTTTAATTTTTTTTTCTTTTTAGTGTTTTATTAACTACGCAATAGAAGGATTGTTTCAAGTTTCCGGCGGAGAGGATGATTTTAATTGGAAGAAAATTGTTTCAATTTAGTACGCCAAGTGTGACTGCAATTCGAGTTCTAATTGCACGAACAAAATTGAATTATAAGGGGAAATTAAAATTTTTAGCGCATGACTTTTTAATGCCTTTACGAGGGAGGCTCATCGATTAAATTGAATCGTATTTTATTCGTGCGCGATAAAGCAAAAGTTTCGATGACAATGTCCGGCGCTTTCGATTCCGATGACTTCCATTAATAACAACATTATCAATTTCGCAAACATCAACGGAAGCTTTGTTCGCCTTCGAATGTAATAACCAGTTCATTTAGAGAGTTATTATAAAGTTATTATAATCTGGGCATTAATAAAAATACACGTGCCTTGCATTGGGCAAATAAAAATATATGTACCTTTCATTGGGCAAATAAATATACATCGCAATCGATATTGCGAATTGAGAAAAATGCATTGTTCTTTGTCTTCGTGCTAACAAAATTCAACTAGTGACAAAAAAAAAAAATCAAATATGTTTAAAACTTTTTGAATAAATATAATTTAAACACGATCGTTACTCTTCGATTTTGAGATTTATAATTTCACAAGTACCTAAACGCAAAAACCATTTTTCAAATTAAGTCTTCTCTAAAATGTCACTAGTATTTTTTTTCTATTTTTCAAATAACTATTATTTTATACTCAAATAAAACTATTAAGAAAAAAAACAAAATGATGTTTCGTGTTAATAACGTCGTTAATGGAGGAAAGCAAGGCTATCGTTAGCGTTGGCCTGGAAACTGAAGAAAAACGTACGGAGGATTGCGCGTTTGTTTGCCGAGGTTTTGAAACACTCGGAGGTGCGCGAAATAATGCATGTCGCGGAGGAACGCGGATCAAGGCTCGACTTGGCGGAAAATGCAAATAAATCGTCATTTCCGAAGTGGGATAAAGAGTTGGCTCGCTAAGCCTGAAAGCGACTCGAAGGCCCAAGTTCGTGACAGGAATGGCGGCGGTTTCGTAACGCGGAATGCGCAGAATGGTCTAACGCAATGCACAGACGTCGAACGTGGATGTGGATGTAACCGCAAGCACCTTGCTGTGCCGACTTTTGCGAAAGCAAAGCAAATCGCAAGCTAAGTGCACTTCGTGATTAATCGTAATGAGACTTACACGAAAATTTCGACATATCGGTCAAGCGGCGTCCGGCTTTCCACGCGATGTGCCTTTTATGTCGCCAATTTTTGATTCATATCACTTCACAGTTTCTGTGGTCGTTAACTTTAATTACCTCGTAACGTTAAACAAAGTTTATTTATTGCTTTAATGAATAACTGATTTTCACCGACGCTGTGGAAGACTTTTTGTAAAACATATAGAAAAGGACAATTATTTGTGAATAATTGAAATTTTCGGAATCATGCTGAAAAATATATTACTGTCATTCATAAAGGCTTTTCGTATGAAATTACTGTATACTGTAAAATCAAATGTCTTATTTTAAAAAGTTTTTCTATCTAAGATTTCAAAACTGTCTCAAATTTGAGGGAAACTCTTGCTGGCGTATTGTAATTTTATTACTGAAGTAAGTGAAATTGAAAAAAAATATAAAAGACGAAATTCACACGCAAATATATGAATTGTCTATTGACAATCAAGTTGGACATCTTCCAATAATACCGA
Organism: Aradophagus sp. ZL-2020; assembly: GCA_022817685.1. Taxonomy (NCBI): domain Eukaryota; kingdom Metazoa; phylum Arthropoda; class Insecta; order Hymenoptera; family Scelionidae; genus Aradophagus; species Aradophagus sp. ZL-2020. The sequence goes on along the minus strand of JABFOV010002312.1, from coordinate 2,201 downwards.
TTCTAATATGATTTAATCATAACGCAATTCTTTCAATTATTCCACTGGTTACTCCAAGATATCTAATGTCGATTAAATAACTATGAGTTTAATTATAAAACTGTTGTATAATATACATCAACTAGTGTGGTTTATAAAATATCTATATGGCCGCTGAGTAATGCATATGCTTGTGTGACAGTTTTGCGTATATCCCCGGCGCACGCGAAAGCTATTATCATTTAATTAAGAACGAAAAACGAAAATGTAATTTTTTTGTCACACGTGCACTTTGATATCCCTTTTCACTCCCTGTAAAGATAGAGTGAAATTGCCCTCTTTACTCCGTTTTAAATTGTAGTTTATTAATGGGATAAGGGTGTTCAAATTACTTCAAAAGTCTTTAGAAAACTTTTTTTTTTAATGAAAATTATAGGGACCGATGAAGATGATTTTATCGTCTATTTTTTCTTACAACTGAATATTTAAAATAAAAAAATGATAAAACATTCCAAAATGATATTATTGTTTTCATTTATTTCAACGTTCAGCCATCTGTTTTCATTGCGCAGTTGTTTCAGTGACCTTTTTCGTCAGACGAAAATCAAATTCGTTGAATTTCCAACATCGCGAATGACGCAGAACGAGATAAATGAAAATCGCGGAACAAAATACGATGATTAATATGATGATTAATATATGTGGATACGTTGCGACGGATGAAATGAAAATGAATTGAATAGTTGGACTGTGATTTGTCCGAGTGAACGGATCGCGAGAAACGAGAGCAGAGGGTCGCGTGGCGACAGAGCAATCCAGGCGGATAAATAAACATTGCCTAGATATGATTGATTATAAATAGCGGCGAGATAGGCTCGGGAGCGCGCGAGGGTACATCACCGTCCGTGGCGTGAAATCGTCGATAAAGTGCGATAAATAGAATGCGCTTTCCGCTATCGCATGCAACGCTTGACACGCACTGTGTCAAGGCCCTTTGGCGCACGCTCATGCTAATAGGCTCATAGAAACACCGCCGTCGACCGGCTCGTTATAATCCCGCAGCATCCAAATCAACCAATTGCCACGTCAAACCTATTTCCAATCTAATATTTCCTAACGCCATACAGCTGCATCGAGAACAATGTCAGTGATATCCAGTACGCGGAAAATCTTGAAAACGACCGAGTCGATTTCAGAACACGACTGAGTACTGTCGAATCAAAGCGACAATCGTAACTTCTCAAGATAAACAAGAACAAATGAAAGACAATTTTTCAGTCGGAATGCAAAATATGGATTTCATTTTAATATTTTATACTTAGCGTAACTATTTTTTTTTTACAGTAGAGAATTTTTTCGCGTAAGAAACTTCAAATAAATCCATCATGTGGTTCTTTTCAAACATTTTGAGATTTTTAGATGCAAGAGATTTTTGAGTTGCTTTCCCGCCTTTTTTCGTTTTCGCTATAGAATGATCGATTGACTCGAGTCGGAACTACCGACTTCTCGGATTAGATTCTATATCCCTTGATGAATTTAGGACACCGATATTTCTCAGCATTTAAAACGGTAATATCCAAACATGTGTGAAATTTCCCACAGCCCTCGCACCGACGATTTTGCGTGTCTCATTTTGAACAAATTGAAATTCGCGTACGCAGTTTCTCTCGTCTTGAATCTACGACTTCGTGTCACAATTTTCGCTGACCCCTCGGCCGTTATCAGTTTATATCCATTTGTCACCTATTTTTAGACAAAAATAATCGTCGTTACACATTATCCGCAGTTTAACCCACAGTCATTTTCGCAGCACCGTAGTTACCCAACTCATTAAGAATTACAATAAAACGCTGCTGCACTTCGTGTCGTTCTTAATTTCCTCAGCAAACGTCAGTAATTGCCGTAAATATTTGTGCATAATTGTTGAAATTGCGAAACCCATTGAAAACGTGTTTTTCTTTAATCAATGGAGAAAAATTGCAATTCTTTCTTTCCAACTTATCTAACTTCAAAGGGAACGTAGCGTCGATATCTCACTGCCTGTAATTTATCAGGCATCGTTTGAGAAGGATTTGTGCCGACTTCAAAACGGAAGTATTGTAATTAGAATAAACAATAATACTATGGGAAAAAGGAGTCGCTGTTGTAGAACGATTTCTTGACGCCAATTTGATTGGTTGTCGATCTTGGCGAAACGAGTAAACAAAAAGAAGTGGTAATCG
>JABFOV010002311.1:0-20468 GCA_022817685.1 Aradophagus sp. ZL-2020 | reverse complement strand
ATCGCTGGGTCTACTGTGCCGCGCTGGGTGTGAGCCGGAGATATACACACCGACGACCGGCGCACGCGTCACATCGTTTACAGAGCGCGGCCCGGCGCGCGCCTGCCCCCTTCTCATCCGCTCCTTCCCTGCCCCCCTCTCTTCCGCTCCGCCCGCATTTACGCGCCACCCCACTCCTCCTCCCCCCCCTCCTCCTCCCCCCTCCGCCGCCCCCGCCGTTTCTCCTCCCGCGACGCGTGTGCGCCCACCTTCGAGCCATCCACGAGTTTTATCTCCGGAGCCCTTTGTTGCCTCGAGTGTGACGTATCAGTCGTTCACCTATCGGGAGATTGTTTTTTCTTTACGTGGAAAAAACTTGAGAACTACCGAGTCGTTCTTGACACACGACTGAGTAGCGTCCAACGGGAGGTCGGGACCTTTAAAGATAAATGGGAGTAAATGAAATCAATTTTTTATTTCTTTATTCTTGTTTATCTCTAAGGTTTTCTGTTTTATTCGACATTACTCGGTCGTGAGCCACAGACGACTCAGTCGTGCGTTGAAAACAACAGTGTTTTAAATTTAAACAGTAAAGTCTTGTATCAGTTTGATATCCATCGTGATATTACGTCAAGATTTGTAAATGCATTTTTAATCGAAATATATAATTGTCCGTCGAAAAACAAAATTTTGAATTGTAAATTTTATCTGTTTTAGTTAGAAATGTTACGGTTTTGTTACAGTGCGAGTAATGTTTTAATCAAACATAATTTCAACAAAATTGTAATAGTCTGATCTCACGGTTTATATTTTTCAAATAGTTTTTTTTTTTGTTTATTTCATTTATTATTTTTTCAGACTTTTTCATTTTTATTTTATTTTACTACCCTTTTTTTAATCCGAACAAAATTTATCAAATTTTTGTTGGACGTTGTTAGGCAATGTTTTGTATTTTTTGTATTCCGTGGTAAGTTGTACGTTACGATGCGAGACAGACACGGTAATTAATTGCAGGACAAGTTGAGGTTAAGGTATGGGTAATGAGAATACTGAAGATCACGGATGAGGTAGCGTTACAAAAGCGTTCGAAATTTTTATACTTGAGGTATTTTTCGTATAACAAAAATATCAGCCATGGATTTTGTTTTATCGTCTTGGATATATTTTTATTTAAAATTATGTTTCGCTAATACGTTTCAAGAGAGGAATTTAATAATAATGATGCTGATTAGATTGAATTTCGCATCCATTTTATTCGAATGAATCAGCAAACGAATTCGGGAAAAATTTTCCGAGAAACGGAAGAATAATTTTAATTCGTTATCACGTGCGTAGTTTTTGTTTAAAACGAAAATACGAATCATTAAACCCTTTCGACAATAATTCATGGAGTTGAATTCCAACGTTTATTAATAAATTAATTATATATAATTTAGTAACATATATCGTAATCAAAAATGAAAAATTATATTCTTGAACATTGAAATATTTTAGCTTATTCTTGTAAAATTATCCAATCAAAAAATACTATTGTTTATACAAAGAAAAGTATATCAGATTTTATTTCCGTTTACTAATAAACGTTGGTAACTTCAAGAACATAATAATTCATCATATAATTATCTTGTAAGATACCATAATACATACAAACTGACATTTTCCATAGAAAAACGAACCAATAATAACAAGAATAACAAGCATAACAAAACTCCAACGCACTAATACAAAAAAGCTTCCCCCTCACGTTTCGAAATCCACTCATCGAACGTCGCGACGGCCGAATTCCCGTTTGACATTCGACCAACGTGGCCGCGCAAAATCCGGCCGTTTAATTCGTAAATCAGCGAGCACAATGGGCTCTCTGCCTCCGTCGATTGTCCATTCCACAAAGACTGCCCTTGAAAAAGCAAATAGCCGGCGAATTTTGTATTCCATTAAAATCCACGCGTCTCGATAAGTCGATCGATTGGAAGCGTTCGTCCCGCTGCGGCAAATGGCCTCTTTGTGCACGCGTCAAGCGGACCTCGCGAAGAAGGACGAAAAGGACGAGCCAAACAAAAGCAGGCCCCCGCGGCGAGCTTAATCGAAATGTCTTCGGCAGTCTTTCGCGCATCTTCCGCAAGCGACGCCACTTGCGGCCGTGCCCGAACTCGTCGGCCCGTCAATGTCACGCCTCGTTATTCCGATACGGACAAGCGGACGTAATTTCGCGGCCCCGATTGGCAAACGAGGCGAACGATTGCGAGGGGGCGGGGGGGGGGGGGGCGCCACGATTTCCACGACTTCTCGCGAGGGTGCGAAAATTATACCCCGCCGCGGCACACGCTCGCTCGCTTTCGGGATCAATAATTGAGTGCGGAGGAGCCGAAGGATGCCGCGGAGGTGACTCGGCTTGAATTACGTCGGCGGGACTGTTTCCGCGCGCAGGTTGTTCGTTTTGTTCGGTAGTTTTCGCTCGTCGACGCGTCCCACGAAACCGCGGTCGGCTGAGGGTAAGCAGCTTTGAAGCTGGCTTTTTATGACGGCGCAACCAATGGGAAGGAGGCACGAGTATCGATACAGCCAAGTTCGGATCAACGTATCGCGAGGAATTGATATCGAGTGGCGCGATAGGACTGTTTCGCTTTATTTTTTGTTTGGTTCATGAGGGACACTTTTTGTTGGGAATAAATACAAGTAATGTTTGTATTATAACTTCTGAAGATAGACGAGGATGAAGAGATGGACATTTTCATTTCATTTGTTCTCGTTTATCTTTGGAGATTACCAAGTCGTTTTTAAGTTTATCTCCCCTAGTAGGAATTTAAAAATAATGACAGGGCCCTGATACGGTTGTAACGCACGGCATCGATATGGCCCTGATAGGGCAATTTTTCCTCGCAAGTGCCACATGAGGACCTGATCAGAAAAAATTGCCATATCAGGGCTATATCGATGCCGTGCGTTACAAACGTATCAGGACCCTGTCACTATTTTTAAATTTCTACTAGGGTCTGTATGTTGAAAAATGGATTTCATCGCATGTCAAATCATTTTGAATTGTATTGAACAAATACGCAACGAATTATCCTTGAGAAGTCAGAGGTACGGAAAGAACGGCGAAAAGCTGGTTTATATTCAGTTATTTTAAGATAAATTTGAACCATTTAATTTCTTATTCCTCTTTAAATTATAAATTCACGTATAATATACATTTTACAAGAATCTCTTTTCCTTCGCCCCTTTTCAGGAGTGTTTGTTAGTAATTCAAAATAACCTACTTCTTACCGTAAGAGTGCATATAAAAGGAAACAACCATTAAAACGATTAAAATGTTACGAATTAAGATTTTACAAGCATTTTCACTTCACATGAGTATCAAAGTTATTTCATTAGAATTTTTATTCAACGTATTTTTAATCTGCGGAAAATACGTACTTAAAAAATACGATTTAATGTACTATTTGTATGTGGGTAGGAATCTCATATATTTTGGAAAATACGTGCTTGTAGAAAAAGCCACTCGACTTAAGAAAAGAGAATAAAAATCGTGAAATAAGTATTTTAGCAAAGGATCACTTTTCTAGTGTAATTTACTTTGCTCAAAAGCCGAGTATCCTTCAACATCCGTTATTTGATTCGGGGTTTTGGGTGAAATAGTTAATTCTACTTCGACCTGAAGGATGAAATTTAGTTCATTCGAAGCAGTTGAAGTTAAGAAGAAATTAGAAATTGGATAATGATAATGACAAAAACACGCATACCAGTACCCCATGTATTTTATATAAGTACTTTTTTATGTTGAGGCAAAATTCAAAAACGTTACAGTAACATTTTTTGCAAAAGCATCAAAGGAAAGAAAAATTCGACAAATTTAGTAAACAACCATATTATACCAATTTTGCCTGGAGCCGAAGATACCTTTTTGGTATAAATCCTCGCCCAAAGTAGTATGAACTTTGCATCTAATATTATACAAAACTATTGTTTACTAAATTAGAAAATCAATCTATAAAAAATGTATCAATTTGTTTTCCGTGTAACTTGACCGGATTTTGAAGACAAGAGGGACAGAATTTCTTGGTGAAAATTATTAAATTTTTTCCCTAGAAAGTTATTCTAATAATTTACAAATCAGAACCATACACTAGCCAAATTACAATCTTTGCTATGAGTTTATCTCGGTAAATTTTTCTCACTGAATACCTATTAGCATTGTTTAACCTATTCTTCCTAGTCCGAGTCAAACAAAGGCGTCCCATACTAAAAGCACCGTACATCAATTACCAAGACTGCACACAACGTTCCTAGAAGAAATGTAGATTCGACTCGCGCGTATCAATGAGAACACAACGGCGCTACCAAATTCCCGAATCATTCATCGAACGTCGCGTTTCATTTAAAAGAATCGCCAACGATCGTCATTCATTCGCCGTGCTCGTGAGCCCGACTCACGCGAAACAATTCGCTGGAAATTCCGGTCGGAACAATCGATATCAAATATCAGCGCGGTCCGTGGAACGAATGAACAATGGCTCTCGAGTGGCGAGGCCCTCGCATCATTTTCGGCTAATTCATCGTCCCGTCGTAAACGCAGCCTCGCATTAGGTCGTCATCTAATCGCCCCTCCTTCGGTGGCTCCGCGACGAAAAGTCGATAGTCAGCGCGCATCCAAGTACCCTATTAGCGAGGAATGTTGACGCGGGATGAGACGATTGGCGCGCTGCCAGGGAAAAGGGATCAGTCGGTTGAAGAAGACAAAAATAAATAAAAAGGATAAATAAATAAGAAATGAAAATAAAATCAAAGATTGACTTGGAGTACCGGCGAACGCTTTGCGAGCCGCAAGTCATTCGTCTTGCACTTCAGAGCACTTGGCGTCGCAGCTTCGAACGGAGTTTGGCTGTTCGAGGAAGTCCCCCCCCCCCCTCCCTCCTTCGTCCGGCAGGGGCCCGTCGCAAGCCTGAATGGCCCGGCGTTTCGTGCAGGCGCCATCAAGGATTCGTCAAAACAGGCTGACAGGTAGCAGTCGATCGGACAATCGTTTTAATTGATTGACATTGGGTAATTGCCGACGAAAGTACGGCCGTCTCATTCGTTAACGTCAGCGATTCACGGCGAGCTTGATTAGTCCTGTTTGATGATTATTATCTTGACAAATCCGATGACGCTGACGAGGACGAAGGATGACGAAATGGCAGGACGATGATTCACGGTTCGGTTGATGGATCGCGGATTGAGTAGTTGTTGGGGACGGTTAGCTTATTTGGAATGGGTTGGGTTTTCGGTGGCTCGTAATTCAGTTAAAGAATTGCGAATTTTTGACGAGGTAGGAAGAAGAATATCATTATAATAACCAAACCTTTCGTTCACTGAGAAAATCAAATGGTAAAGTGATATAGTTTTACTATTTATATGGTAATGTTTACCATTTAAATGGTAACTTTTACCATGTAGTTCTCTCAGTATTGTTAAAAATTAATATATATAATAAAAAATGTGTATTTAAACAGTATACGCTTCACTCATTGAAGTACCAACTTAATAAATATTTATTTCTCAATTTGTAACTGATGACAAAATGTAATTAGTTGTCGGTTTTTGTGAATAATAAAATTAGCTTAGTCATTCGATCGAATTTAAAGTTATTGCATGAATTAATGCAAAATTTGGTATCTCTGTTATTGATCTTAAAGCTTGACTATCAAATTCAAGTGACAATACAGCAAAACATCGCACGGCACATTTAACGCGTAAAAGCACGTATCGTATTTTTGACAAAGAATTCGTCGCTGAGTACACGTCTCGGTAGACAAAGCAAATGGTTTTTATGTAATCGTGTTTTAACACCCGACTTAGTTGTGTTATTTGTCGAGTCCCCGGCACCGGTTAGCGCTGTCTTTTAGGGATACCGTAACTTTTGCGATAACGGCTATTCGGCCTCGGAATTCGGTCGGTACCAACCGGTCTTGGGTTGGATCTGAGGGTGGTTTCGAGGCCGCGCCTCGGTGTCTGTTGCTCGTTGCAAATGGGCTGAGAGGAAAGTGGGAAACAAAGGAGGGGGACATAATCTTCGAAGAAAGTACGATGTAACGAGGATCCAAGTCACGTTCTCGCAGCAGTCCTTCGCCGTCTGCGTCTTCTTTTCCCGCGCCTCTTCCCCCCCGCCTCCCGGAGGCTCCGAATAAGAAAAGGGTAATGGCGCGTAAACGGCTCAAATGACCCGCGAATTTTCCAACTACCGACCGCCATGTTTATGTTTAGTAGACATTCGTAGTCGTAAGTTTGCGAAAATTACGCCGGAATATTATTTCGGCGAATTTATGCTAATCTCCGAGGAAATTTATAAAAGAAGTTGGAAGAATAATTGCTGGGGATAAAAATGTCTTGGATATTTTAGAAATTAATTCGGTGCTTAATTGGGCAGGTCAAATGAGCTGGAGTTTTGAATGTCTGTTGAAGTGAAACAAATATTAGTTTTGAACTTCAACATTGAAAACATTTGGTTAGAATACCAGTTCAAAGGGAAATTCTTTCATTAATCCGTTAGCATAACATAAATACATATTTTCCAGAAAGTTCGTGTAATTAAGTGAATGCATATAAGATAAAAACAAACTATTAATTATGTCATATCATCTCGGTAAAGAGGTGAAAGTTTGATTTATTTGAAGTGTTGAAAGTTTCGAGTAATTCAAAATCATTGTTATGATAATTTCTCTAAAATAATATGTATTGAGAATTCAGAAGCAATCAACACATTGGACTGAATAAATAAATAATAGCATTATTTTATGCCCATTTCCAAGTTTTAAAATAATTTGATTGTGATTTTCACTTTGAAAATTTACCGTTTTAAATTGCCATCTAAATTGCTAACACTTAGTTACACGAGTGAAATTTACTTTGTAAATAAGTGATTTTAACTCAAATTGATTACATTTGACGGATAAAAGTATTTTGTTAAAATTCAGTTAACTCAAGTAATAGTTCTGAGTATTTTCTAGAGTTTATTTTTTAAAGTACACAAAATCGTCTTACACTACTTTTACAGATTCAACAAACAAATGGATTTGAATAAACAATAACAGATTCAGTTCGACGCAACTGCATAATTATACTAATTTTTATACTACGGACTTTGAAATTGTTCATGATCACGTTCCACCAATGCCGACTTTCCGCATTTTTCTACTCGTTCTACACTTCGCAAAAGCCAATCGTCGACCAATCATCGGCTACGAAGCGAAGTACGATTTCGCATTCGGCATGAATTTCGGGATTACTCAGTGGCGGTGATATTGATTTTGTCTTTTGGATGCTCCTCCTGCGGCTCCGACACGCGATAGAGGGTTTCAGAAAGTCCGCCTGTGTAGGGGATGCGTAAAACCACGTGCGAGTGTGAGCGTCTGTTTGTAGCGGCGCGCGCGCGGCGCCGATTAAGGGAGCGGTACAAAGGTACGGCGCATTAAATACTCGAGAATTTCTGTGTCCTCGGACGAGCAGCCTGGCGCGCAATGTCGCCCGGTGGTCCGTCCGGTCCGAAACACTTACGCGCCAAAGAGGCACGCACGGAGCTGCAAATTGATTGCGTCTAAAAGCCGACGAGCTTTTTTGCATTTCTCGCGCCACCTTTGTGCCGGACGTGACGCGTTTCATCAGAATGCTGCAAATCCGCCCTCCCCCTACTGTAGTTTCCACCCCCGATGCCAATGCATTGTCATCGCCCGCATTTGTGTCGCAAGGCCGTTTAGGCTGAAAGCTCCGCGCACGGTTTGGACACCTCATCTGACTTGTTGCGAAAAACAGTGTTGCGGAGGCAGAAACAAAAGACGTTTTTCCTACGCCTCGTTGTCCTTGGCCCCCACCCCGCCCGCCATCGGTTCTTTCCTTTGTTTTTCTTTGTTGCCTCTTTTGTTTTTCGTATCGCGAAAAAGCCCGGGTGAACGTTGGTGGCCGATTGATGCGCAGAAATAAGTGACTGGCGTGTTCCTCGCCGCGCAACGAGGCCGGCAGTTTTCGGGGATGATTGCGGGTGAATGGTCCTCATGGACGATTGATGTTTTTTTCTTTCTTTTTTTTTCTTCTTCTTCTTTCTTTTGTGTGTGTCAGACAAAAGTATAATTGAGGACCGATGAAAAGGATTTGATGCTTGCAGATATTGAGATTAAATTGAGAAGCGATGATAATGGTATTAAAAAAGTGAGTGCAACCGTCGAATCCGGATTAGCAATTCAACCTTGAAAAATTAGTATTGTGGAAAAATTAATGGTAATTCAAACTGTAGCTCGAAGTGTTGTAAAAATAATAGCACTCGCTCAAAATCATCAACTTTTAAATGTTTATTGCAAAATGTTTATTTTCACCGTAATTTTAAGGTGAATTTACAGGAAATATCAATGGCACAATTTTTACCTCTTGGTAAAACACGGTCATTTTTCCGGTTAAATTCTCTCAATACAGAATGGATATTGTCAACTGTAAATATTGTAAATCTGTTTACAAACCATAAAGGTTCCCGACACAATCGGGAAAAACGTCCAAATTCGTGGTATAATTTCTTAATTACCCGTATCCATTAACAAATCAGGTTTGAGTTGGAAACAGTCTACTCGTCCATCGAAGCTTCATTTCCTTGTTTGATTAAAAGTCCTCGATGCCAGTAAACGCTGCGTCCGCTGAAATTAAACGCATAATCTACTTGGTGCAACTGCGCTGCGGCGAAAGTATCAAAAACAGCGGGGTCACATCCACGCAGTCGCATGGCACGGGCGGTAAATAAACCCGCAAGTGAATCACTGATTTCGGGCGCCATTAAGCCGCGGATTAAATTAAAATCGAATTAACGTCCGTCTGCCGAGTGATTCAGCGGGTAACTATCCAAGGAACGGCCGTGCCATCCTTTTATGTGGATAGCCTATTTCGTCCCCAGTGCACCTAGTCGAATAATAGGGTCTCATGAATTTTCTATCGCATATTCGAACGATTAAAATGACGTCCCCCGAAGTCGTTTCCTCGGGGGAATAGGCTTCTGACTTTTGCTCTTCTATTCCGATCGTTTTATCACCATCGATTATTCGCGTTAATAGACGTTTATTAATTTTTACTCTTAACTATTATTGAAAATAAAGTCTCTGGATGAAATCAGTAAATCATCGCTTGTTGGAACTATTATGAATTTTATTTATTTGTTTAATTTTTCAACAGTTCCAATGCGAGGGTAGAAGACCAAGATGAAAATAGATATCCTTTTGAAAATTATTATTTATTGACTCTATAACATTTTTATTGCAGTGAGTGAATTGAAATCGTTACATTAACTTGATATTGCTTAAAAAACATTGAATATCGGGTTGATCGACAATTTAGAAAAGTGAATTTATTTAGCAGACATTTTAAACGCTTTCAAAAAATTTATTCAACTCAGAATAAATATTAGAAGCTGTACAATTTTTTCTATCTAACAAATTTAACAAACTGAACTTTTAATAAACTGTCCCTTTAACGACGACTTTTTCTGTGAACTTCAATTACTCAACACATTTACATTACATTTACATTTCAAGTATGCATAGTTTAATATTAAATTCCAATTAGGGACAAAATATTGTTCGCTTTATAAATGGAAATAGCTCGTTTGCTCCTGAAATACGCAAAATCCCATTGCGACAGAACAGAAAGTTGTAAAAATGTTTTTTCAATTCGACCCAAGTGAATCATAAAAATAATATTAACTTTCATGATTAGGAAGATAAACAACGATCATTTCAAGATCAATAACCTTAAGGCGATTCGCTCGTCATACTTTAGAATTTGAAGCAACGATTTTCATTTCTGGCCTATTATTTTTCCCAACACAATGACACGAAATTTGATGACGTTAATAAACCTGCTCGGCGATGACGTTATCCCTTTTCTCGGCTCTTCCGGCGCGGCGTGCGGCTTTTATAACCTATTAGGGATTATGGGGTAGTCTAATTGAAAACGTCTTCAGAGTGGAATTAGTGTTTCGTGCGTTTCTAAGCGGCTCGGAATGCGTTCGGTTATTTAATTGCTTATCGCGGAGGGGGGTCGAGTGGGAGCCAGTCGATGCTTGATCGACTTTGGGCGAATTGGTGCAATTCGAGGGTCGCGACTTGCATAATGCTCCGAGTCCGATGACGGCCGGTCCTGGAAGAAAGATTAATGGTTCTGATATTAAACTATATTTATAGAAACGCTGTAATTAGATTCATTCAATTAGTGTGGAATTTGTATCGCATAACTTATCCCGTGCAATAGAGTTAATCTCCACTTTATCAATAAAAATGTTTAATGTTTTCTAATTAAAGTCAGGTTTGGTTAAAAATAGGTTTGGTTTGGTTAAAAATAGGTTTGGTTAATCCGAAACGTTGGTAACTGGGACATGTAAGGTAAAATTTTTTTTTTTTTTTTCAAATGAGAGAATCTAATTTCAGTAATTTTGAAAATTACCATGCACTGCAGTTTGTTTCTTTTTATGAAGATAATTACCATTATAACGAATGAGGAGAAGCAACATCGAAATTAGAAATATATCTATCCTGTATGTCAGGATAATATGCATCAAATGTTTGTATTATGTGTCACTAAATATAATCTTTGATTAATTATATAAATAAACGATTTAATTGAATTATCGTACCGAATGGTTGGCTTACTTCGTGTGCAACACAGGTAAATGCAATTAATATCGTTTTATTTGAGGGTAAAATTAACAAACAGAATTAGGGAACGCGCGTTAGACGAGCGAGATTCGGATAATTAGAAGAAATATAATATCCGTGATATGCGGTTCTTTGAAGTACGATTTTGAACCTCGTGTTATGGATACAGATAGGGAAGATAACATTTCAAGAATTAGTATAAACATATAGATTCAATTAATTAGAGCTTGTGCAAATTGAATTCATAACGATACATGTTCATTCGCAATATTATATATCCTCGACACAAAAATACCGACAGGTTAATCATGTTATTTCTAATAACATAATTAGACGATAGATACAATTCTCACAATTAGAGACATTTATTTATATTTCATAACAAAAATTGCTAGTGTCAATTTAGTTGAAACATTGCCTAATCGTTTAGGTCAATTATTTCTCCTCTATTGCATTATTTGTAAAATTCCCACTCTAGAGCGCAAAATCGACTTTTACTATAGTACTGAAATTTCCTAAATGAATGACTACCGCTTAATCATGCGTTTCTAATACACAGACATGACGATTCGTAGTCGAGGGTCGGCCACAAGCGTGACGGACGCGATCGCTCATAAAACCATCAAACGTAAATTCACCGAGGAAAGAAGAGCGTGGAGAAAAGGCGAGCCGGCTTTTCCGCGTTAGTTCGGCGCAGACAGGACAACGCGCGCGGCGCGGGGGACGCGAAAAAGTGCCCGATTTCGTCCAAGTTAACGAGCAAACAAAGCGATGAATTCCGGCTGGGCGCGTCTCACCCCGAAAATTGACCGATAATGTACATTGAAACGGAGCGCGGTCGGGGTAACGGGTGGCGAATAAATAAGGGCACCGTCGGCGAAATCCGGGTCTCGCGGGCGTTGCGCGACTGTCAGCGGGACCGCTTGTAAATTCTAATAAAGCCCCGAGCACCGAAGGCCGAGACGCGAGGCGCCGGCTGAAAAACAAAGCGAGACGGGGTGAAGGGGGGAGGGGGTTTGCGACAACGGGATTTCACGATTTCGCCGCGCGCCGCGCATAAATCTCGCGTAACCGAATTACGGAGAAACATGGGCCGAAACCACGCCACGCCCTCGTTACGCCGATGAAACGCCGTCGAATTGCGTGGCCCCGGTAATTTATACCGCGTGGCCCGCGCTCGCAAAAGCCCGAGGGACAAAAAACCGTGACATTTTTCCGTCCGATTAATTGGACGATTATTTATGCTTCCGATTGTGTGAAACCGCCGGTTTCTTGTTTTGGATTAAAAAGCTCGGCGGTGAGAACGCGTTGCGATTCGTTGCTCGCTGTCGTGTGGATTAATTGGGTTTTTGTGACTTGTTATTTTCTTGTGAATCGGGATCGGATGTATAAAAAACTATGTTTGTAACGAGAAAAGTTTTGTTGAAATTTATTGAATGGAGTTGGTATTGATAGGAAGAACAGAAGTGAGTGGAGAGTATTCTTCGAAATATAAATTTCGAGTTGAAAGTTGGAAAAAAATGTTGTGGAAATATTTTGAGATAAAAAGGAGGTTAATTAAAAAAACTGTAGTGAATTGCATGAACGAAAACTGGTTTTCTTTTTCCTCAGAGTAAAAATAATTAACGTCGATTGTATTGTATTATATCAAATAGTAAAAACTAAAATCATGAAATTTATCTTTTTTATCATTAGGACACTCACAAAAAGGATGCATTGAGTGAAGAAAAATTTGCTTGGTTCAAGACAAAATGTATTTTGATATTTTGTCAAAAATAAATGTTCTTGAGCCAAGAAAAGTTTCTTTGATCCAAGATACTAAGTGATTGAGCGAAGAAAAAATGTCTTGACAGGATACATAAAGATTGTTGTAAGTGAAAAGTAACTTTAGTACCAGTGACAAAAATCTTCAGTTTGGAAGAACATATACTAAAAAATCAAAGTTGAAGTAAACACTTAAAAACTGAAGATTTTACACGAATCGCCGCGAACTCGTGAAACTAACAAGCCATAAAAATGTCAAGCGAATGTTCCAAACGTGACCAAAAGCAGTGTTTAGATTTGCTTCAGCTTTCCAAACTCTAGTAACTCTTTTCCACGACCAACAGAAATAAACTTCAACGTCTCTAGAAGCCCTAACATACCAAACAAATGTTCTAAACCTACAATATCCATTTTCTCATCGTATCAACCCGAGCCGTTCGGAACCCCATCATTAAGAAACCAGCCGATAAAAGCGAACGAAAATCTCCCTCCCTGCGGCGGTGCGGTGTAAAAGCCGGGATCGAACCTCCGATCCGTGCCACGGATGACCATTACGACCTATTAGAAAATAATGATCGAGCCATTAACCGCGCTACTTGCGTGCATTTTTTTTCCGTGCGAATCTCGCAAGTGTCTGTTCGTGTATTGAATTACGAGGCCTGTATCGTTAGCATCGTAAACTTTGTTACAACGTGGATCCCTCGTGGCGAACAAGTGTCCCCCGTAATGATGTGCCGACGCGTGGCGGCTCGCAGCGGGGAATCCCCGGCCTATCTATTCCGAAATCTCGCGTTCCGCGCTCGATTATGCGGCAAACAAGTCGCGCGTGCTCGAGGGAAAGACGATGCCGGCCGGTCGCACACTCGTCACTTATTCGTGAGGATTAATTGGTTACGGTTGCTTGGTGGGAAACCAATCAAACGCCGCGCAACCGTGCCTTCGATACGTCGAGTTGTCGCGTCGTCGATTCTTAATTATGAGAACCGACGACTGGCTGTCCGGGTGAAATTCGTCCAACACTTGTTCGGTTGCTTGATCCTTTCGGGGATTTTGACAGCAGCTCGTTGACAGTTGTGGAAGGTCAGATTGGCCGATTGCAACGGTACAATTTATGTATCTGATTACTGTTTGTGTATCGCGGGACGAAATTTATGTCGAGCCATTCGGGTGTGAGATTGGTTAAGGTTTAAGATGAAAAATTGAGTGATAATTATATGTCGATATAAAAAAAGAATGTTCTTGAAGTTTTCAACGTTTATTAGTAAACGAAAATAAAATCTGATACATTTTTCTTCATACAAATTATAGTATATTTTTTATTTAATAATTTTACAAGAAGAAGCTAGAATGTTTCAATGTCTGAGAATATAATTTTTTTCATTTTTGATTACAATAAATGTTGTTAAATTATATATGATTAATTTTCGTTTATTAATAAACGTTGGAAACTTCAACCCCATGAAAAAGATTGATTTTTTATGATCATTCTTAGAAAACAAATCTGGAATTTTTGTTAGTAAAGTAAAAAAGACACGCAACGGATAAACATAAATAAAAAAATGATACGTTTTGCATAAATATTATAATACAGTTAAATATTATTAAGTCTTTTTTTCAATATCGAATAATTCTTCTGAAGAATCAATGTTTTCATAATCATTGTCGATGAAAAAGGCCACGGGTTCTCTTCATCATTTCTATTTCAGCTCTAATTTATATTAATTCCGTACATTAAACTTATACGGTTAATTATTGATCTGCAATGTGTTGTCATCGACCTAAATCTTCATCATAAAATCTGGTCAAACGAATAAAACGTATTAGGTATTCAGCCGTGCTTTATTTTCATATATTCATCATCCGATCGTATTGCATTAATGCGATCAGAACTACGTCCCGTGAATTCGGGATCGACATAAGTACGTCCTTAAAGATAAAAAAAGAAAGAATTCATGCGGAAATGATGATTCCCCGGAATTCCCTCCCCTTCGAGTTTTAATTGCGGCGCACCGCTGTGTTTGCAACGTGTAACATCAGAGGCTTCAGCGAGGACGATATTTGTCGGAAATGATTATCTCCGTTGTTTCGCTCGTTACCAACCTTGGCACTTGCGCTTTCGAGCCGATTAAACGTGCAAAATCAAAAACCTTCGAACGCTCTTCAAGTTTTGGTTACCGTGTATATTATTCATCTACGATGAGTGTTGTAATTGACAAAAAATTATTAATCAATCAGCAATTCAGCAATAATTAATACTTATTGGTTTTTCTTTCTAGTACAAAGTACGTTAAGTACAATGTTTTTTTTCGTTTAATCAGTAATGACATTTCGTGGAAATGATTTATTACTCGAAATTATTTAATATTTCACAAAAAGAAATGGAACAAAATAACAAAACTGGATCTAAATACACCTTCAATATAAACGCAGTAAACCGAAAATTACATCATGTTTATTATTGCAATGAAACATTCATCATAACGTTAGACAAAAGTTAAGTCAATTATACATCGTTAGCATGTTATTTATAATTTGTCATATTAAGTAAATGGTGAGACACATGTTTCAAAATACAACAACCTGCGATCTTTCAATGTTACATCCATGTCAGACATTTACAGTACATTAACACTTGCATATGTCCTTAAACATAAATAATTTCGTTAAGTCGCAATATTTTAAACAACGCATTTTGCAATGTCATAACTATTCACGATCGATCCAAAAACAAGCCTTTCTCGAGCGACAAACAAGCGAGATAAGTAGCGTCCCGTCGAAGATCAGCCGGCTCTTCGACCACAAGAAATCCGCTTCCGCCGTTTATCTCTCCAACGGAGCTGTCTTTATTTCCGCTTGGCACAATCGTCCTCTTGTTTTGGCCCAATAGTCAATCGTCGGTCTGATCGATGATACGCCAACAGGATACTGCGCATGGCCGGCTGAACACGAACCCGCGCTCCTTATTATTCGGGCTATGCCAATAAAGTGTCGCACGAACGAAGCGGCTGGGCGAGAGGGTGGGGCAAGGAGGGCAACAGGGGGAGAGGACGAAGAAGAGAATTGGGATTTTTTGCGTCCCTGCTTCCGCGAGAACGGCCATTTTGCGTTGTAACGCGCATCCCTTTGTTGGCGAGCGATTTTACGACGCGTGGTTTTTTCCCGGTCGCCTTGTAACAATCATTCGAACCTCCTTTTTGGTCCTCTGTTTCCTTTCTCGCGCAAATGAGAAGAAAATATTTCGTGTTTCTTTATTTCTTTCTCTCTTTTCAGGGCTCGCGAAGTAAAGACGAACGATCGGATGGGATGCGAACTAACTTTCGTTTGACTTTTGGATTCGCATGCAAAATTCGTCGCGACGACGGAACTGGAGCTAGAAATAAAGTTCGATTGAAAGCATTTCCCGCGAGGCTTTGCAGTACTTTGACTACTGAGTCGGTTTTACTGAAACTCGTCGAATCTTTAGTTTCAATGCTCGAAGAAATTTTCTACCTCAGAAACAACAAATTGAAGTACAAGTTTTCATTTATATTTTTCAAACGACTCTACGGTTGATGCTATAATTAATTTTGAAGGTGATTGGTCAACCCTCCAGCAATTCATCAATCACATTTTTCGCAAAACAGACCTCAAATATAAATATATCATTACAAATAATAATACTTTCATATTAAACGAATATATATCTTCTTTAAAGACAGTTTCTACTTGGCAAAATATCAAAACAAATTCTAGAGAAAGAAATTTCATCTTCAGTCTTTTTTACCAGTTCGGTGTCTCCGGGAAACTGCGAAATCTCATGCCCAAGCAGAGGCAGAATTCAAAGTAGCTTATCGGTTTAAGCGTCGCCTCGATCGATCGCGTTAATTGCAGCCGAACACAACGAGATTCGAAATTGTCCATACATCCTCGCAATTATGTAGTTGACGTCGATTACGGTGGCATTATAAAGATTTCAGAAACAGCGTCGCAACAATGTGGATAAAAAGTTGACGGCGAAGCAAAGGACAATTTCGGGGCGGCGGCGAAAATTGACAAGGCGACGCACATTTCCATTCATTCGAATTACGCGCCGATCCTGTCGGTGACTTTCGCATTGAGGCTGCAAATTGGTGCACGCCCTGCCCTCGAGCCTCGCGCCCCTTCGACTGCTCCTGTCGTTCGGACCGAAATCACGCGTGCCTAGCGTTTAAATAACATTCGCTAATAGTCACGTACGGGTGTATATCGCCGCTGCAAAAAGAGGCCTTTAATGCATACCGTCGGCGCGCTAAAAGCCGATATCAAAATATAATTACTCAATTCACGTAGCAGCGAAACAAAGCGACGCGAAACGAGACTTTGAGACTTTGCGCGCAGGCGGCATTTTTCATGTAACTTTTATTGCGGAAGAAAAGATGATTACGAACGGCGGACTATAACGAAGCGACGCGCAACGTGAATTTAGGATGCGCGACCGACATTTTTAACGACCCTTGCACGCGAGAAGTCATTGGCGTAAATGCGAAACGCGATTTATGCGGTCATTTTTTGTGACACGTGCACAGCCTCACGGACGAAAATATAATCTAAAGTACAGCGTTATTACACCTCTTTTTATACACTTTATATATAAAAAAAATCATAGGATAAGCGATTATAAAATATATTAAAATATATATGAGCATGAGATATATTTGTAAAAATAAATCTTATGGAAAATATGTTTTTTATACGTGAGGGTGTTTTGCAGTTTTGTTCCATAATTTTGCGAAGAGAAACAGGCAATAAAAATTTGTGCCTAGAATCACGAATATGAATTGGTAATATTCAATTATTATGAAAAATGACAGTTTGTCTTTCTGTAGAAGTGATGAAAAAAAAGGAAAAAAGTAATTAGCAGAAATGATGTTTTACGTTTTTCTACAAACGACAAATATGATCAAACACAGTAAACTAATTTTGTGCTTGATCGATAGTTTACTATTTACGGTACATCAGTAGAATATACCAAAGTGGGATGAGCTTTAACTGTAACCAGGCCATTAAAACTGATACTGAATGCATTAGTGCAAACGTGAATTAGAATTTGGCACGTGCTGCTCACTGGGTGGTTAACAAGTATTTTAATGAGGTTTTCAGTTGACAATGAGTCAAAGATACAAATGTATTTTCTTTTTAATTCTTTTTTCTTAACAACTAAATTGATATACAATCATACACTTGAGTATACATTAATATATATGATTTTTAACTATAAACTTATTAAATTATGTCGATAATAAATATTTGTGATTAATATTTGGCAAATTTTTAAATAGTAAATTTAATAAGGTACATCAAATATACTTTTAAAAATAATTGTTTGTTCTTATGGTATGATTGAAGCACTGTTTTATATTTTATGCGCAATATTATTCTGATTTTCAGGTTTGGTTCCAAAATCGACGAGCGAAGTGGCGCAAAACGGAAAAATGCTGGGGCAGAAGTACAATAATGGCGGAATATGGTTTATACGGAGCGATGGTGCGACATTCGTTACCACTTCCGGAAACGATTCTCAAAAGTGCCAAGGAGAATGAATCTGTAGCGCCGTGGCTTCTAGGTAAAATAAAAAATCCTTTTTTTCAATAAGAAATTAGCGATTGTCTAGTTTTGAGAAAAATGTTTCACTGTTACTAACTTGATTACTTAATTACTTAAAACACTGCTATAAAATTCTATTGGAACATGTGATATACAACTGGTATTCAAACAGTGACTATAGTTTATAAAATCATATTTTTTTTCAATATAATTTACATATTAAAAAATTAGTATTATCAAACAAGTCTTCCAATACTGATTATAAAAAGACAATAATTTATCTTTGAAATATCAAATGAAACATTTTTCTCAGTCTGAAATCAATGACGGGACAGAAAAACGTAATGTTCACTGTAAAATTGATGTCTTAGCAGAAATGCTTTTTAATCACTTTTAAGATGACTTTTTTTAATGAAAAGTTCTTTTTCAAACATTACAAGTGATCAAAAAGCTAGGAACAAATAAAGAAATATTCCGCAGGACGTCTTCTTTACGGTGCTCCTTTTTGTTTTATTTTGTCTGAACATCGCGATTGTTCCCCGATTGATTGGGAAGATTAAGTAATTGATCGCATTAAGCCGCAGCGTTTAAGTTTGCATTATTCAAAATTGGCGAAATTGTTTTTTCTGTCCGTCTCTATCAGCGCAATCGTCTAAGACAAGCAGCTTTAATCAAGAATTCGAAAATAATCAACGCAATCTGATTGACTGTGGGCCCGCAGGGATGCACCGGAAGTCAATCGAGGCTGCGGAGCATCTCAAGTCGGAAGACAGCGGAAACGATCGCGCGGGGAGTGGAGCCAGTCCGAACCACAACAACCACCAAGGCGGACCTGCGAGCTCAGAAAGTGGCCAAGAAAGCCAAGATGGCATCGGGCCGTCTTCATCGTCAGGTAATTTTTTTATACCTGTTTGATTATATGTTCATCAAGAGAAATTAAATGCGACAATTTATAGTAATGTAGATGAAAAATTAGTTTCTTATCACCGTGGATTTTTGTAAAAAAAAGTAAGAGAATTTGAAAATAATGTCGATGCCATAAATATCAAATCATTATAAAACAAAGATGCTGATCAATCCTGAAATTATTGTCTAAGTTAACTTTGTCTTGATGTTTTTCATTCAAAAATGTTTTTCATTCTATCATAAAGTCTATAAAAATTTTATTTATTTTCAACAAACAAACATTGAAGTAAATGGAATATTCAAAACGCATAATTATTACGAATAAACGAAACACGTAATATAAATTGAACAAGGGTGCTTGCTTGCTTCCTTATCTTCAATTCAAATCATTCATTTTTACTTTCATACTGAAATCGCCGGCAACACGAATTAACGTTACTTAATCAAACGATCAATCAAACCATCCCTCTATCGCTTTTATCAATTGAATGCAAATCACTATTTACTTGTCCGCACCGTAATCGCGATTAAAACGAAAGAAATCGTTCAAAAATACCGTAATTGAGAGTTTGATTGATAAAAACAACTGGGTGAAATTAGAGAAAGCAAGAAAAACAAACGAACGAAATGAACGGCGAATCCGTTAGCGGCGATTATTCGGATAATTATTTCAGAATGGAGTGTTAATAAAACTCGTATCACGTTTTCTACGGCATTATAATGCAATTATCGAAACGCACGTCATTTAAACAGCATTAATTGTACGATATTTATAATTAATATTTGTTCGCGTAACGTGGAATTTATCTTGATTTTCGTCGAAAGTCAACATTTCAATTCCACCGAATAATGATAAACGAATTTTAATTGATAATAATAATGTTATTGCGAATTTTCACGCGGGCAAACGTTATTTGTTATCGCGTGATTTCATTTTCAAACAAATGCAATCACATTTTCCGCGCACTCAACTATTTAGTCATATCATTATGACGCAGTCATTATTTTGAATATTCAGTATCGAACGTTCAAAAGTAACGAACGAATGTAAAATGAAATAATGATGGCGATATTTTCGTTTCACAACATCATTTAACAAAATCGGTCGTTGCATTGATATTGCAATTGAAATCACGATTCGTGGGTTATTATAAAATAACCGACAAATTTGTTTTCCCTTCATTAAGTTCAAATGACTCGAACTGTTCTAAATGAAACAGAGTTATTTACCATTCCATGTTTTGCAAACTTGCGTACCGCCGCTATTGGTTTGTTATAACAAACTTTGCTCGATAATGCGATTTTTTGCTGTTATAAAAAAGCTCTAATTACAATGCAAAATAAAGATGCAAAATATGTCTTAGATATCAAAATGTACTGAATAAAACAAATTCCAATTTGTATTGTAAGTTGGAAAACATTCGTAGTTTTTAGTAATATCTTTTTTGTTACAAAATTTGTACATGTTGAAAAGCGATTTCACTAACCCATTTTACATCAATTTTAGGTGTGATGCAAGATACAGAGCAACTGAGAAACGAAAGCATCGCGTTTTTGCGAGCGAAGGCCCAGCAACACCAGTTGCAGTTGAGC
>JABFOV010002310.1:0-20469 GCA_022817685.1 Aradophagus sp. ZL-2020 | reverse complement strand
TATCATGACGTTTCACTTTATAACGTTTTATAGAAAAATAATATTAAATTTCTTGAATTAGAAAAAAAAACAACATATTACAAAAATTGTTTTCAATATAAATATTTATTCTTTCCATTTAAAATTTTGATAAAATTCTACAATTTTATTCTCTTAAAAAATGTACAGTAAACATTCAACGTGTTCTAGTTTTGATCTTTATCAATGTTCGCGACTCGTAATTCCATTGATTACAGTCAATTAATTTTCCCTTTCAGATATTCGAGATTCGCGCCTACCTACATCGTACAGAACATGAAAGCTATCGGAAATAATCAACTGATTTGTCGCAAGCCTTACGAGTCCGTCGAGTCTGTTGAATTTGGAAAAAATAAGGCAAGTAAAAATTGTAACACAAACCTATATTCATTGTCGACAATTCCCATTAAAGCACTTCGAATTTTTAAATACGTAAATTACTCATCAATGATTGAATTCGATTTTCGTTAGCGATAAATGTGATTTTGAATGCTAAGTAGTTAATTAGCTTCATGTATATTTGAATAATGAGAATATGTTAATGCCTAATGGTTTCACAAATTCGAAATTTAGTTAATGCATCTGAAATCCAATATCTTGTTAAAGTCGTATGAACATGGAACCTTTAAAACTTATTTTGATACATATATGCATTTTTTTCTTATTTTTTCTACAATAAGTGAGTTTCTTGGTTGTTTCACTACATTAAACTATAATTTGTTTAAATACTTAAAATTTGGTAAAGAAAATCTTTGCAAAAATTAGCGGTTTTCTTGCATTTAAACGAAAAATACTAAAATAGTGAATATAACAGTTTAACCTTAAATATAATATATTAAACAATTCAGGTCTTTCCGTTTTATTGTATATAGGGTAAAGTGAAGAAAGCAAAAAATAGGATTCCACAAGTCATATTAAAAAACGAAGAACGTACATCCAGTTTGGCAGTGCGAATTATTTTAAAAGAATTCTGCGTTGAATTTTTAAATGGAGTCTATAATCCTGTGATGAGATATGCAAGGTCTTCCTTAATGTCTGCAGACTTTAGCGCCGGGGATGCTACGTATTATTTATGGGCCTTGCGCTTTTTCATGGAATTCAATCGTAATTATAAATTCAACGTAAAATTCGTCAGGTATCGTTTTCTGTTTTACACAAAAGCATCCTTTATCGCAAAGAAAACAGTCTGTAAATGGGTCTAATAATTTTTAAACACCATTTTAGCGAAACCGTATCGACTGAAGTATTTTCTTTGGTGCAACGACAAATGGAACATTATCATGAAATGATGCTCACGGACAAGCAAAAAATTCCATACTGGGGAGCCAAACTGCACTTGGGATTAAAAGCGTATAATGTTAGTAAATGGAATAGAATAATTTGTTCGGGTATTTTTTTTTTCTCATAATAGCGCCATTGTAACGACTTTCTTTTCAGGAGCTTCTTCACACTTTGTTGGCTATGGACAAAAGTGACGATAAAGGCGTGCGCGATTCGTCGAAAGTTATTAAAAGTAATATATTTTATGTGCCAGAGTATCGAGAGACTGTGCTTTCTCAATTGTTGGGTTACAATGAAACTAAAATGACAAAGTAGGTGTCTCATTATAATTAATATTCAATAATAGATATTCATTATACATTGATTTGGAGTGAAATATTTTATGTAATAATTGTTGCAGGGATTATTTAAGTGACTTGGTCACGGTGACGCATTTGTTCCTAAAGATGTTGGAACACTTTTGCAAAACTCAAAATATGGTTGTGCAAAAAGTCAAGTACAAAAAGCCAAAGAAAGCCAAAACAAGTAAGCAAATACGAATTGATTAATTGTCGAAATTTGAATTATGATTCAATGATGTCTAAATAAATATTTTTTATTTTAAGAAAAAAGTCAAACTAAACCGCAGTCAGTTCCTTTGGAGGATCGTTGGGATGATATAGGACAAGAATTATCTGCAGTCCTATCGAAGGGTAACATCCCTGAAGGTCGACCGTTCGATGCTTCTCTTGATACACCGATTGAAGATCAGAAGTGAGTTCTGATGCATATTATTAATAAAAAATAAAAGAATGTCATCATTTTTTAGCAATTTTAACTATAAAAGTAACATTTAACCTTTTTGATGCAATTATTTTCTTGATTGCACTTTAAAACAACATGCAGGTCTACCATTTTCAGAAATAGATTTATTTCATTTGAATTTATGTTTTTTCATGAATAATAAAATGTGAGATTACTTTATATAATTGACACAAACAATTAAGTAGTTTTTCAATTGCAAAAAAATTCCATATCAAAGTTTGAGAATTAATAATGTACATTTTACCTGAATTCAGGTGGGTTCTATTGTTAATATAGTGATTAATCTCGAAAGTTACGTATTGTGGATGACATTTAAGCGTGCTTTCTACATTCATAAAATAGATTTCTGCAGCACGAAACAACATAAAAGTTTTTTTCTTTTTTATTTACCTTTTTTCGTCATTGAAAGCTTTCTTGTAGTGTTCATACTCTTGTCGTGAAACAGGAACGGGTAATGCGATGTATAAAAGTTTTATACGACAACTTTATATACAACACGCTAGCCAAAACACATTCGTAAACTATGTCTCCCTTATATTAGCGTGAATTGCGCGTTTTCGAAATTATTCAGCAGTTTCTTTTTTTTTCTCCTTCATTTGTCTTTTGTAAATATATTGTAGCTTATTTTCTTGCAAGATTGTTGTTGCAATCCTGTTATATGGAAGAATTCTTTTTTCAGGCCCGATGCGATGAAAAGGATACAAAAGCTACTGCGCTCCGGGGAATTTGAACTTGCTGTTGGTCTACTGCGATCTGCAAGGTAAATATTATTATTATTTAAAGTGCAAAGTAGAAATTTTGTTCATGGTGCCCTTTTTAATTAAGAAATTTGTTAAATTTACTGAAAAACACTATTTTTTCTTGGTATCATTTACTAAAAAGCAATACAATCGACATCTTAACTAAGATACCCATCAGTTAAATAATCGTTAAAGTAATTATAAATTCAAACAATTTCTTAAAATTTACTCAGCAAGCAGTCCAGAAATAACAATGTCTAATTACAAATATCAAATTTGTTAAAGTCATGTGCAATGTTTGTTTACCAACTAGTGCTTGTACAATTGGATTTAAAAACAAAGCAAGTAGCATTATAATGTCACAAACTCGAGATAAGATGAATCGCGCAGAGCGTAGGGTGTAAGTAATTTACGTTACGTTTATGTAGTAGGAATATAGTTAGAGTTGTTAAAGGATTAAGTCTGAAATGCTTAACCATTCTGATATTTGCGCTACTTTGCATACAATGCGGTACCACTAGATTTAGTATTACGTTATGTACCACAAGCGTTCACAAGAAGAAACTATACGTGCTGGTAGTGATTCCTTGTTAAAATTGGAGTTAAAGATAACAGTTTAGTTGTTTTTTCATTTTCTCTTTTTTTTTATCCTTATTTTTGACAAATCGTTCAGATATAAAACCAAACTTACTAGCCCAATGTGACGCCACCATTACGAGGCTGTTATCGCAATAACTGGGCCAATGATTTCCAAATTTCGTTTTATCATTGCGAGCGGTGTAAAATGTATTCATTGTCTGGTATTTGCAGCCAAAAGCGCGCACTCATTATTTTTATTCCACGACCTGAGTATATGCACAATGCAGCGTGACGCTCGGAAGTGAATATCCCTGAGTAACTTTAGCAAGGGAGCGAACAAAAGGTGGAAATGGGTGCGGCTTGCTTGCCGAGCTTTTGTTTTCGCCAACAAAAGCACCTTTTTTTTCCACCCCCTTAGCGTGGGTTAAAGAGTGAACTGCAACTTTGGATTCTTCAGTTTACAGCAGATAAATATCTTTGCGCATTGCTTTTCTTTCGCGGCACAATCCTGCGTATTACGTGTTTATTTTGCAATCATCGCCCATGAAATATTAAGATCGGCGCCGTAAATCTTGCGATTTATCGAGTTAAAACTTTTCATCTGCCGTTCTGACTCGAATGGCATGCCTGTGATTATTTATTAGAGGGGCGAAATTCATTCTTATTCAAAATGTCCTATCGTGTAAAATTTTGAGATGGCATAGTCTTCGAAAAAAATTTGTGATGGCTTAGTCTTCGTCTCGGGCATCATTATTGTGTAGAATTAATTGAATCAATAACGTGCGGTCGATGGTTGGAAAATTGTTCAGGAAATATCCAGAATGTCTGTCAATTGGACATGAAATAAGTATTAGGGGGCCGAATAAAATCGTATGAGCAGTTTGCATAATTTTCAGCTCTTTTCATTTCTCGTGTCATTCTCTCGTTCAATTAGTCTCGTGTAAAAACTGCACAGCGATTGCGGCGGCCACTAATGTTTGCTTTGCATTAAAACCGAAAAGCTCATCCAAAGGGAACTCTGATATGAAACGTCAATTCATGCGTATAACTTTGCTATTCGCCTGTTTGTCTGGATTTCGCATATTTTTTCTGAATATCTTGACGATATTAAAGTTGGGTTAGTAATCGTAATAATTGTAGACATAATATCATAAGGGAATAATTAGTTCAAAATAACATTTATCTTGAAGTTAAGCTAAAAATGTCAAATCAAGAATTTCCTGACTTTCATTTCACACTGGAAAGTTTTGTCTTAACATCAATACATGATTTCTTACATTTCCTTCAAAATCTAAAGGTTGAAATATTATTCGTCGCTAACAGTGGAACAAAATTCAGTTTAAAACTAGTATAATTTACCTTACAACAGCAATTAGCCACATGTTGAGTTAAATTGAGAAATTGTTTAGTTGAATTATATAGCTACAATTATTAAATCACCGGCGCAGATAATCAGTTTGTTAATGTCTGTGCATATCATGCGCAAGAAATATTTACAAAATTAAATTATTAAATCTATTTCGTAATATCAATACAGTTGGTAAAATACCAGCGCTACGTATCTTTCGATTCAGCCAAATCTTTTTTTTTTCTATCTGCATTGATGTTCAATCAATATCGGTCATTTTTGTCTCACTCTCGGTGAGCTTAATTATTGATTAATTATAACAACTACTTCTGGCGATTATAATTAGGTTGCATTTAGCATACATGGCCTGGCGGTTAAGTTATGATTTCACGTAAAATTAGGTACGCTCTTGAATATTTAATGACTGACTGAAACTGAAATGTTTGACACCCACGACGAGCTTTATTCGAGAATGCTTCGAATCGTCAAAAAGTTGTCACAAGAAAAATACCCGACAAATGTAATTTCCAGACACGCAATCTGCGAACAAGCCGCCAACTTTGTCCTTTCTTTCGTCCCCTTCATTTTCTTATTTTGACGAAATTTGAATCGTATCTGATGTGTTTCCTTTTGATGCTAAAACGAACAGACGCCGAAAGCTGGCGCGCTGCTTTAATGGAACGGGGGAACGGTGAAAGCCCTACTAATAACTTCCGATGGTTTTGATTTAGTGCCTATCTTTTGTCACGACTTTCAGCTCCGCCGACGAACAGCTCGTCTTTAAATCGACAAATAAACACTCGCCTTGACATAGCTTTACGGTCTGCAAATCCCACAGTTTTCCACTTTGTTTCCTTTTTTCCAATTCAAATTTGTTTTGAAGACGATACTCATTAAAGTCAAAATTAAAAAAAAGTAAATAAACAATTATAATTATTTTAGCTCTTCTATGAAATAACTATGAAATAATTATAATTATGAATTGTTTCAATTTATAAAATAATCTATCATCCAAGTCCGACTCGTTTAAAAATTCAAATTTACATTCAAAGATACAAAATTATTTACAGAAGTTCCTCTTTTAAAAATACTTAAACAAGTAAATATTTGCACTATACTACACTTTGAAACTCGAAAGTGAGTCGCATTCATACGTTACTGTATATTGCTTTGAAAGTTACAAGGCAGCCTTAAATGTATGATGTAAAGTAATCTAGCTATTCAGTTAAGATATCTCAGTTTTCCGATAGTACAGAGTATCTTTCTTAATTAATATTGATTCGCGGCACGAAGAAGCTTCCGTCGACGAGCAGCCTTTATCACTCATCGCCATTCATTGGCGTTATTTACAAATAAGTGAAGGCGAATTCAACGTCACTCGGCGCGTCGTGGGAAATCAATGACGTTTATAACATTAAGACGGCCTGAACTCGGCTTTTTTTTTCTGTTTCAGTGATATCATGGAGCGACGTCAGTCGCCGTGATATTAAATTTCTTATTCAAGGCCCTTTATAATGTCTTTCGCGCGCACAATGGTCTGAATGGTGATGGCCAAACACAGACGACAGCCTTCGCCATCGGTGAAATATTAATAACAAGGCATTCACAGTATAATACGTCGGAATTATTGCGCAACGCCGTAATGCTCCTTATACGATGCGTATAAATATATCATCGTTATAACTACGAAATCGCCAGAGAATGGAGGAAAGCGTAAGAGCAATGGGGAGCCAGGGCTATCCACACTAGGAAAAAAAAAGGGAAATGTAGTTCACGTTACTGCGGTAGGTTGCAAAGCAAACAAGCCGCCAACTGATGTTTCTGGATCACTATCCGCCAGCGCTCGCAGCGTTCGTCAGCTCCGAATCCCTCGCCGCAACGGGAATACCGGCTGTGGCGAGCTAGCTGCTTTCAGCTGATTCTTCAAATTAGCCACTCTTTTCAACTTGCGCGCCATTCCAACGAGATTATACTGGCTCGACACTTTTCGAGGTTCCTCCAACCGAAAGGAATATCAGATTTATTTTTCAGCGCACGGCCTCGCTGATGCACTCCGAGTGAAAGTTCGCTTCAAAAGTATCAACTTCGCGCAAGACGAATTGCTTTTTTGTGGAATAAGATTTCGGTACGTTTATGAGGTTCGTAGATACTTGTTCTGACTCCTTTTGAGTGGGTACATTAGGTGGATATTTATTTGATTGAGGTATTACGTACACCAAGACACATTTCTTCAAATATAGTTTTAACTCGTCAACAGGTTTAGATTAATCAGATTGGTATCTTTGACAGTCAATTATAACACCGTACTCCTGTCCTTTCAATAACATTTTTTTTTATCAAATTATCTATCTCAATTTCAATTCATCCGTTTAAGATCTCTTGATATTCGGTATAGGAAGGCTTACGAAGTAGAAAAGCAGATTTCCATGAAATTCATTGAGATTGAAGTTGCATTCATATTATCTTGACTTTCTTTAATTTGAAATTAAAGAAACGTTCGTTCAATGACACTTATAATTTATAATCGTCTTTATTCTAAGTTTCTGATATTTCTTTTTACGATTTGATAAGACCACGTGATATAAGATCGTCTATTTGAAACAGATTTTAAGTCGTCCCAGGTTGTTGTGCGGAACTTTTTATTTACTCTTTGAACGTCTTTGCTTTTGTCGGAGACCTTATAACAGAATGTCTCCCTCGTGTTCTGATAATCAGTGCTCTTGTGAAAGGTGCTTTCAGAAGCATTGGTCACGTGGCGCTTTATCCAAGAATTCTGTATATTCTGCAGCTGGTAGCTCTTGAAAACGCTGTTTCAAGACGTACATAGCGAGCCATGCAAGTTCCGTCGCATGAAATCCCATCATGTAACATGCATTCCGGGCATGTACATTTGAACTTGCGTCTGATTTTCTTCATAGCAACAGAGCGAGTCTCCGTCGCTCGACTGTCCATTGCTCCATTGACCCAGCTTTAACGCGATCTAACGTTCAACTTTAGAGGTCAGGCGTTTTAGTGGAAGGAAGTTTTGCCAGAACTCCTTTTTGCAGAATACAATTAGGTGTGTCTAACAACGCGAAAGAGTTGAAAATTGTTTGCGGCTTTCAATACGTCATCCTTTGTATTTGATTTAAAAAAAATTCCAACCCGAGCGAAAAGAAGGAAGTACAGTATTTGTAAAGAGAAAATCATGTTCCAAAATTTACCTTGATGTACTAGTAAACAAAATTAACTGAATTTCTTGTTAATTTGCTTTATAGTCTTTTTAATATTAAAAATCTTCAAAGTTAAGATATTATTTATTCAATATATATTATTGATAACCTATTAAATAAATAATGTCTCAACTTGATATCAAATATAATCTTTTATTGTATTTATTTGTTATTTTGGTTGTTTTGATTCATATCAGATACATGTATTATATTTTAAAACTCGAAGAAATATCTTCCAATAATCTACAACATTTTTAGATGAAAGTTCATTATAAA
The DNA here is from genome assembly GCA_022817685.1 of Aradophagus sp. ZL-2020. Lineage (NCBI taxonomy): Eukaryota > Metazoa > Arthropoda > Insecta > Hymenoptera > Scelionidae > Aradophagus > Aradophagus sp. ZL-2020. The sequence goes on along the minus strand of JABFOV010002310.1, from coordinate 12,211 downwards.
TTCATGCGTTGATGGAGAGTTTTCCAGGAACTTTCATCCTGGCTGTTTTAAAAAGATTCATTAGGGGAACGTTCGATTGTACAATTAACCACATCGACCGTCAAAAGTCCGATGCTTGTTATTAATAACGATGAACAATGAACTACATTAGCGCAACGAAAATACCGCAAATATACCATAAAATGATCTAAATAGCGGATCTGCATTTATCCTCATTAAACCGATGACTGATTCTCATAAACGATCGTAATTTACAAAGTAATTGGCACCCTTTCAATTAGAAGAACAAATTGAAATTGAATCGTATCATTTTTAAATCAAGATTAATAAGCTTATTTATTTTAGCATTTCTTTATCCTCGTTACTTTATTTCTTTTCCACCCTCCTCATTGCCATCACAATTTGCAAATAGTTTTGATTTCGTTCTTTTTCAAGATACTCAAATTTATATTAGCGGTTACATGAATAATCAAGTTCACATTGTATTACACTAATTGCATTATCTCAAATTTATTTGTACGTTATGCAACATGAAACTAAAGTTCAACATTGCCTGTCAAACATTTTAATTATCAATTCGTGTGTAAGAACCGAATTATCTTAGTCCTTTTTATCATTTTAATTATGGAGAACTATAAATTGATTCCGCCTCTTATATTATCTTATCTAACGATAGTTCGAGTACATTTCAATACGATGTAAGAATTATAAGGACTTGCTTCAAATTTAATCAACAAAGTTTAATTTTGTTAAAAAAGGAGGTGAAAATCATAAATGATTTACAAAATTTAAAATGCAGCATTGTACAAATTGAGATCATATTAAGTAACATATTTTTCTTTTCTTATTAATGGCAATTTAAATTTGAATTTCATTCCAATGTTTATTAATAGAAATCACCTCTCCAACTAACAACTCTATCCTTCGCGCGGACAATTTTTCATAGCGAGATTGTAATTTTTCAGTAAACGAAATTTGGTCGGTTTCTCGCTTGCGCGCGTGTGTGCCACGCTAAGCCATTGGCGACGAGGGCGGCTTGCGCGGTATAAAATATTCAAATTTGATATACTCTTCCTTGCACGTTTGAGAAGTCGTGGATTCGAGTTCTCGAACTGTCAAAGCAAAATGTTTCACGGCACGACGACGATCGCTTTATGTTCAATCGGTATTCGGACGTAGCATAGGGTCTGACACTTCAAAGGCCTCCGCTAAATTGCGAAAAGCCCTGAACGCACAAAACCAATAAGCTCAAAGCCGAGCCAAAGTTCTCTATCGAAAGAAGTGGATCTGACTCGATAGAAAGGCCGTGAATGGAAATCCGACGCCATATATAATTCCTATTATTCTTCGATTTCGAATCTTGCGAACAATAGCCAACCAAATTGAACCAAATAACGTTCGATCATCGACCGGCGACGCATCGGTTTTCGAGTGTGCCGGAGCTGATATTACGGTAATTAAGAGTAATTAAGCAACATTATAAGCCAGTACAATATGGGCGTCTATTGTCTTTCGCCAGATTCGAGCTTTTGACCACCGCCCCTTGCTTTGATGCTAAAAAAATCTATGAACAATTTTATAAAGTATATAAACCAAGGTACGAAATTGCCAAAACCGCGAAATATCTTATTTCATTATATTTGCTTTTATTTCAACTTTTATAGTCTAGAACAACAATTTTCTCAATATTCACTGCGTTAACAATTTATTTTACAATATCCCTTTATATAATTTTGCTTTATCAAAGAATTATCATTACAGCTTTATTTACGGATTCCCAATTTACACAACTGATCTTTCTCCGCTTAGTTAACCTCTTTCAAATTATTCTAACTCTATTGCTGAGCCCAATTGGCAATGTGTTTGATTCGCGCAGCTTCGTTAACTTTGTACTGGGAACTAAAATATTCTACATTATATGTTAGAGGAACAAGGCAACAGTGTAACAGTTAACATATTTAAATTTAATAAATAGATAAAAAGATTATTTTTTAATAATAAAATTAAGATCAGGTTAAAACAACTTTTTGAGGAATAAGTAACCATGACTGGCAAAAGTATATTATTAGAATAAAAAAATTTAAATAATAAATAACATAAATCATGTTTACGTGCAGAACATAACTGACTAGTGTGTATTTATTTTGCAGGGAAGTGTGGCCGGAAAACGACTGTTTCGGAAGTCAGAACATGCCCATCGAGGAGGAGTTCTTGGCGCTTCGTCAAATTTTCTTCGCGGACCTTGGAGGTGAGTGATTAATAATTTCTTAATACACTTGAAAAGGAAAACAGTGCTTCGGAAGTTAGCCAAAAAGCTTACAAAATGTACGCAGCAAGTCAGAAGGAGAAACGTCAAAGTACGATTTGTAAAAGCTGTACTTTTATCAGCGATTCTCCCATTTCACTTATCAGCTATGCAAAACTTAATTAAAAAACATTACAATTCACGAAGCTCGTCCGAGTGAGTTAATCTGCCGAATTATCATGATTTCTTCCATCTTAAGTTATACGCACGCGAGTATTACCGTCCTTATCAAATGTCTTTCAGGTTGTCCATTTCAAAAGTGATTATAATGATTTTAAATCCAAAAATAAATATGCATGAGTGCACTCGCTGCTTCATATCGCCATGCAGCTCTCTCTAGTATATTTTTAAAGTATAAATATGTTACTCGTATGCTCATCAAGCTTGCAATTAAATTTTAATCGTTTAACAGACTAATGTAATATATTATGTACCTGCGATACGTAAAAGGCCACGATATTGCTGTTGTCAAATTGCTTTAGTCAGATTTCTAACGTGCGTAATATTTAGTTCACAATTTTTCTCTTTTTAAGTTTAATTTAATGACGTTTCGCGAGTAGCGATAATAATAAACGAACGCATTTTTTTACGTCTGAAGTTTTAGATCACATGCTTCTTGATTAAAAAATCACAACGACGCGATTGTTTATTTCGCAAACTGATCGCGCCGGAAAGAATTATGTGCTATATTTTTAATTAACAAGCTGTTTTTAATTACAACACGGGCATCGAAGTTTCATTGCTGAAGTTCTTCGTAAATTGTCGGATCGGCCAATTAAATTGAATTCTTCACGATGCCAAGACTAACGAGGCGCCGTAAGTTTCGGATTATACATATATTGGCCATCCAGATGTTGAAATAGCACGCTACTAATTTCAAAAGATGACATTAAATAGTCGTCGAAGTTCTCGACAACTCGATAAGATTTCATTTATTAAAAGGCCACGTGCCGTTTATCGCTTTTACCCTTATTCTCGCTTCTTCTTCTTCTTTATTTTCAAACGTCCCACTTCTTGTCCAATCGAATTATCTTGATAAGGCGGAAAATTCAAATGTGTTATATGTTTCGTTTTTTTTTACCGTTCTCTTCAATATTGATTGGCGGGAAATTTAAATGTGACCAAGGAGTTTCGAAAAAACGGAGCCTTTTTACTGGGCCATAATGTTTTGTATCGAAAATGCGAACTTTTTCCCATTGTTACATTTATCGTTTCGCGAGGATGAATAAAAGTTCAAGACGAATGGCCGTTGCTTGTCGCGGAGCGTTCTTGCAAGGACATTTTATAATAACTGGAACGTACATCATAACGCAATTTAATTAAACGCGGCGTCGGCATTCATTTCATGCCTCTAATTTATGTATGAATAACTGCGTTGTTTACCGGCGCGCTCGCGAGACAATGTTACTCATACTTTCTATCGTACTATTAGCTTTGCCGTGAAAAAAGCTTTACAATTTCAATAAATAACAAACCGCTGTATTTCATCTTGCCGTTGAAACAAGTTTTCCGGTTTTAGGGGCTGCTTTATGACAGGATCGCGTATTTCAACTTTCAGACGACCGTTCATCTCGGATAATCTCTGGCCTTTTTTTACCCCCTTTTTGGGTTTCAGTTTTTTGAAACGATCGTTCCGTCGTGTTGGATACTTCGAAATTGCATTTTATTTTTTTTCGTGGACGATTATGTCAATGAGGATATGTTGTGAAAAAAAAAAAAAAAAAAAAAAACATTAAATATAACATAGCGTAATGTTTTCAATTACATTTTGTGGCTCACTCGCAAGCTCGTCGCGCAAACTTTTACAAGTGACTTGTTCATTCCTTCGCTACGTCGATTAACAAAGGCACTGGTTTTTGAATGCAGGTTCACAACTCGGTGTAGTGTTTTATATGCCCGGACCAAATGTATGTATCTCACTCGTGAAAAGTTAATTTAAGTTATGCTAAAAATAGTAGCGCGGAATTGTCTGCGATAAGGACGGTGGAATTGTAAACAAACGAAGACACATAAGGGCGCTCCCCCCTTCATTTAATCTTTGTTTATTTCACGTGGCCAAATTTTTTTCTTTTTTCTTGCGGATGCTCAAGGAAAAGTTTCTTAAAGTGATTAACGTCTTTCACCTCGACTAATTAATTACAGGCTGAACATTTTTTCTCTTAATTCAGTTTTTTCTTAAACCATCTTATCATAATTAGTTTACGGGCAGTTCAAATTAACCGGCTTATAACCGGTTAACTAAATATAAAAATTAGTTTAACGTTGTTCGCATATCACATTTCACTTGGCGACGCACATTTCATGCTCTAGTTGGCCCACGATAAAATTCTTCAGGCATCTCTGTAATCGATGTTGGCATTCTCAGTTCTTTATCAACTTTTTATAACGCGGCAATTTTCATTATAATTGTTGTGTACGATTTATAATTATATACTGCGAAAAAATATTGGATATAATTTGTACAATCCTTTTTCTTTACATATTTATCATAGTTTTCCGCATTCATAATCTTAAATTTAACTATTCCATGTTGGAAGAATCATTACAGCACACCATTTTCCATTAAAGGACCCAAAATTATTCAACGCATTAAAAAACTTGAATAAACGTAAAATCATTATGTTCTTTTAACTTGAGTTAAACCATTTCATAACACGAGTACTTTAATCTTTGATAGTGCGCCTTTGAGCTCTTTCAAAGCATAAGGGACTCGCATGTGAATGTGTACACAGGCGTGTATATATGTTTGTCTAATTACGTGTTTAATTGCTTCTCCTTGCCATTCGAGGTTCAATCTTGATACACCTTTGAGCGCGAGTTTATAACTTTGCGAGCCGCGCCGTTATTTCGCGTTGCAATCAGCGCGATGATTGTCGTGCAATTTTTTCACCGACGTTCCTTTATCCGAACGCGGACCGGGACTTAGAAGGGTTTTAGTAAATTTACGTCGGTTGAGCCTGTATATCGAGCAACGATATCTCTCCCACGTGTTCGCATCCCACGTCGTTTCCTTTAAGCCTTTTAGTCCAATTATCCAGACTTCGTCTTTCTTCTGCGATTCTCAGAAGCTCTCATGTTGAATTTCGCTGCTGCTGCTGCATTGTTAACAAAGTTATTTCGTTGAGCTGCCAACGATTCTCGTGGCCGTTTAATATTTTTCCTACGGTGGAAATGATTTGTCGCGATTAATCGCTTTCGCTCGTTTAACCCATTTCTTATTAGTAGCATTGAAAACAAAATGTTTTTTTATCTTCGGAGAATTATGTGGTGAAAGTACTACCTTAATCGAGGGGTTGCTTTACAAAAAAGTGGAAGTAGAGATCAAAGTACGTAAGACTGATTTTTCATCTTGGGTATATTTGGTCTAAAAGTACAACATTCGAGGCATCACAATTGGCAAATTTTACAAGTACGTTTAATTTATTTCCATTTTTTTTATTGTTACGATTGCAACAATTTAGGCTTAATAACCATTTTCCTTGCGATAATTCCGTCGCCCAAACTAATTATGGGATGCAAAAATTCGAAATACGTACGCGAATGGAAACGCTCGTTCGAGGTGAAAAGCGAAACAAAACGCCGAAGCAATTGTAAATCTCGCTCGCGTATCACGTGCAATGGCGTATTTACAGCAGCCACGAAAAGCGGTTGAAGCGTTGGCAAAAACGAAGAAGCGGATAAAACGCAAAGTAAAAAGGCAACGGAAAAAAAGGAACTGCTTGTCCGCCAAGATTTACGATCAAACAATTTTCGCGCCTTTTCGCGCGCGCAGCCACAAATTTCGCAGCCCTTAGACGTCTGGCCATGCGGAGAGGGGGGCGAATTAAAACCGTTTCAACTCGGGTAATTGTCAGCGACGCGGGATGATAAACGCGGCGATTATTCAGCGACGCTGGGTTGTGATTTACAAAAAGGCCATGGCCAAAAATTAATACCGTTCTTTTTCACGTAATATAGTGGTCGCGGTGCTGACGCGATATTGCGTCTCGGTGCATTTAACGCCGGCAACGTTATCACCCCCCTCCTTTTATTTTTTGTCGCAAATCCGGTACCTCTTTCTTTTTGCCAACGTTCGAAAAACGGCCGCGATTCGGCCTGAAACGCCGTCTTATCTGAACCATTATTAACTATACAAATGGTGACCCCTCACCCCCCTCCCCCCCGCATCATTCCCCTCGAAATCGCTCGTTTCCCCAAAGCCATCGTTCCTCTACTTTGCCGCTTGGTTCCTCGAGTTATGATTAAAAGTTGAATTCCACGAAATTGCGTCAGTTAGGGGACGCTCTTGTCTTCGTTACTGCCGTAATACTTGTTTAACGATTGGCTCGTAAGACGTCGCGTTACAAATTGACGCGAGGGCGATGTTGCCGGTTCGACGGCGGCGTTTTTTACAAAGGGGTTTCTATTTCACGCCAAGTGGATTTTCGTTGTAACGCGTAAAATATTGGGATGCAAAATACATAATTCACGAGTGGGGAGGGGGGGGGGGGTGAAAATTTTTGATACGCAGAGGGAGCGGCGCAGCACGTGCGTTTGAAACATTACGCCGCGGAATGTGGCCTCGCGATGGTTTTGCGAATTTATGCCGCTGCATTTCGAAAGGAAGAAATTATGTTTAACGTGATTTAATGCAAGTCTTTTACCACGCCGGTTTTCAGGTATTGGTTTAGATAATTGATCGTTGATAGGAAATCCTCAATTGTAGGGAATTTTGTAAAGAATTTATTGTGTCATTCGTAACAAGATATATATGTTATATATAACTTGTAACATTTCGAAAATCTTTTCTCATGTTTACTCTCGTATCGGTACGAATTTCAAATAAACAAGAGGTAAAGAAACAACGTGGAAAAGAAGAAGGAGAACAAAAAATAAAAATTGAACAGACTAATTATCGAAATCCAAAACCACGCCAAAAGCCGATAACGAAATCCCACGGAAAAGCAAAAGCATTAAAAACAAACGACCGCTTCATTTGCGATATCGAGCGCGCTATACTGACGTCCGATTAAAACTTTTACGAGGCATTATTCTCCATTAGCTAGTGTCCCGGCGTTTGCGCGACAAAAAAAAATGAAAAAAAAAAAAAAAAAAAAAACGTTGGCTAATCGTGGTAAATATTTATTTACACGAAGCGATGATACAAAAGTAAACGAATATCATTTCATCGTGCGTAAAGTCACAAAAAAGTACAAATCGGCAGAAAGTGCGTCGCGATATTATTTGCGGGTTCGGTCGCGCGACGTAGCGTCAGTCGGGACATTTTCTTTTGACGTTGACGAAAGCAACCAATTTAATTCGGCTTTGATGGCGTTAATCTATCGGCCCGATATCGCAGAACTCGTCACTGTCGATGTAAACGTCCTTTATTTTGAAAAAGCCGTCGGATTATTTAGTCGAACAGGGGAACAACTACGGGAAAATGATTTGACTGCCGGGGAGAGGAGGTATGAACTCAAACGAAAAAAAAGGTTGTATAGGTTCAATAAAACAAAAAGTATATTTTCCACTATACAAACATACAGCCGATAAATATTCGTTGACAAAGTAACATTTGCATTGGCAGGCGTTTACATCGTAAAAATAATTATCTTATTTTTATTTTCAAAGCATCAAAACGATAGAGTACAAACAATTGAATTTATTAACAAAATCATCAAGATAAATTTCTTTTAATTTAATACCTGTTATGCTTGCGTTAACCAAACATCATACCATACAAAAAAAGCGTCGATCACAATTCATCAGAACAAGAAAAATTGTATGATCAGCAAATTTTTGTTTCCAAAAAACAACAATCCGTTTTCCCATCCGACCAAGTATTAATAATAAATCAAGGGATCGGGCGATAACGTCTATGCGACTGTCCGGATGTTTGTTCTTTCGCGGGATCGCGACGAACAGCGCAAACACGCTTCTTATCAAATAAAAAGAATTAAAAAAAAAAAAAAAAAAAGTTTTTATTACAATCACAATAAAGATATATTTTTTGTTTCAAAATAGAATTTTTATTGCCCTCCAAAGTGAACATATCGTGAACGTAAAAGTATCATCGGAGAGAGCTTTCTTCTCAGTTACATTTACGAATTTCGTGAACAAATGAGTAAAATATTCGTGAACGTAAAAGCTCGTTCGTGAACGAATGTACCAACAATCCGAATGACACGGAAACATAGCAATTAAAAATCAATATTATTACACAAAGTTTTCAGTTTATATTTTTGTAATGCAGTCAATTTCCAAGCACCCTATTATCCACGCTCCCAAAACTTTTTTTTACTAGCATTTTTTTTTCTTTTCAAAAATTACATCTTGTCATGAAGAGAAAAATTTATATTAATGCATTCTTTTATTTAAATTAAATTTTTGTTTTTGTGATTCACATTGATAATATTTTAAGAGTAATTTTAAAAATGTAATAATCAAGTATGTTGATGAACATTTTTTATATTCGTTCATGATATTCGTGAACGTACATAAAAATTAAAAAAAATGATCTGTCAGTTTCTTACGTTCACGATGTGCTCACTATTCTCACGATATTTGTGAATGTATGTAATTGGGAAAAAAGCTCTCTAAGTCTTACGTTGACGATACGTTCACTTTGGAGGGCGATTAGCCACAGCCTTAAAAACGTCAGTTTTTTATTACTTGTTAAAAATTTTGTTGTAAAATTTTGTTGATCAAGACAAATGATTACGTTTTGACGCAAACGAGGTTAATAAGACGGAAAGGAGAAAAAAGTCGCACAAGTGTACGGTGAAACGTAGGCCCGAGTTTGAATCTCGCGGGCATCGAGTGGCAATCTAATTAAAGCTGACTGTTGGTAATGCGGGAATAGAATAGGAAGTGGCGGTAAGAAACAGTTGGGTCGGTGTGTTTAGTTTTTCGCCGGGGCGCAGTTACACGCCGCGGTAATTAAAATCTTGATTAATGCACGTGTCCATCAGGATTCCTCTAATGAACTTTCACATGAGCGCTCTCGAAAGGCGCAGCCTCTCGCACCTCGCATGTACACAATGCGATCCTAATCACGGCCGATTAAGGTAACGTAAGAACTAGAACCGAGCGACGCGATACCTGTAACGCGGAGGCGCGATCATAATCTCGTTCCTTATAGGGCTTGCCACGGTGGCGCGCTCCAACAACGCCACTTCAACGCCGTACTTCAATTCCGACTAATTCCACCGAATCAAGCCCTATTGTTGCATGCTCTCCACCTCTTTTCCTTTTTCAAACCTCACTGCATTTTCTCATGCTTTTCGAAAGATTAGTCAAAAGGATTAACGCGTCGAATTCAATTCTCCCGTAAATTCAAAATCATCATATCAACATTTTTTAATCGTTAATAATATTCAAACATACACAACAGGTTTAAATTATTGAAAAATGTCGTCGTCCAATTTTTGTCCGAATGCAAATGACTGATAATTGATCCACTTATTAACAACGACTGTCTGAAAAGTGTGATCAACCGTATAACAAAGCAACTGTATAGCAAAGAATCGCGCTACAATTGAATAGCCGTTTTCGCGGAAAGTGTATTTACCATGAAACGTAATTTTCAGTTCAATTACCGCCGCAAGTAGCGAATCGTTCCGAAATATACGTCTCCAATAAGTTTCAAATTTGCCCGGTCATTTCTCCTCGTGACTGAGTTTCCCGGATATTCACCGTAACTTGGAGAAAACAGCAACACAAATTCAAAGGCCAGAAAAACGATGAAAATGAAAAAAGGAAAAAGGCAAACGAGATCTTGGCATCGTAATTCTTATTCGCATTTTCTTCGCCAAAAAAAATACGCACTTCCGTTATAACGCGGTTGACCCGAATCGATAAAAAAACGGCCATCCATTACGAATTACTTGTTTCGAGTTGACCGAGAAAAACAAATGCAGCTTGGAGGCAGAGACGGGGTCTGCTCTGCATTAGCGGCGCGCCGCAACACCACGCATACTCTTCGCATACGTTTAAAATCTCGCGGCGGGGCAAATGTCGAAATGAAAAGTACTGTTATGACGTACGGTATGTAAACACGTGTGGTGGCACCGGCCCCGGAGAGAAAAGCGCCGCTTATTCCGCGGCGAATTCAAGAATAAGAAACGATAAGGAATAACACAAGCGGACAAAAACGTGCATCGCTACAAGAAGCGGAAGGTCGAAACTCAAATCGGTGAACGTGCCTCAGGCATTATCAAGTGTATTATTATTATTATTATTATTATTATTATTATTATTATTATTATTATTATTATTGTCAAGAGATCATTTACTTCATTTATAAATTTTGACTTGTATAGAAACCAAAGACGATCGCAAAGATAATCTTCGATTAAATCGTATTGAATAAAGGAACGTTCCTGTTTATTACCTTTGTGAAAAGTTGATTTTTTACGAGTTCGTTTTTGACAAGGATTGCCCAACTTTTCTGAGGAAAAAATAATAAACCGAAGATTTAAGGAAGGGAAAATAGAAGAGAAAGAGGAGGGTTGATTCGAGTCGCGGTTGGCTATCAGCTGTTTACGTTAATGGGTTAATTGGTTCTCGCGAAAACATGCATTTTATTTTGCATTAAAGGCCGAGAGAATCCGAGATAGAACTCGAGAGCGGCCGAATTAATGGCCGAAAGTTCACTTGCAATTTGTTGGACAGGAGAATCCCATTTTCATTATATATCCCGTAGGTACATAAGTTATGACAATATAAGACACGGCTCGGCCGACGTGAAATACGACGTTAATCATTGGCCGTTGTGTTAATGCGCGAAACGTCAAAAGCGCTCGTTTTTAATTTTTATTGATTATCGTGCCACGTGTATTTAAGTAATAACAAATAGTTAGCTCTGCGTTCAAAGGAAAATCACCGAGAAGAAATTACAGTTTTTAGTCATTTCAAAAAGTTTGTCTTTTTCCCAAAAGTTTCTTTTAAAACTACACTTTGTTTAATTTTCCAACAAAAACTTTGCAAACAGTGAACAATAAAATTTCGCTCACTAAAACAACTGTTACAAGTTGGAATTCATGGATAAAAAAAATGTTGACACATTTGGAAGTGTTATTCATTTGGCGTTGGTTTTTTAAGAACCAGTTGACGAAAACTATTTATGACGTCATGTTAAAAAAAGATGTCCGCATAAATCGATACAAAAATAAATCTATGAAAAAGTGTATCAACTGAACGACGACGAAATTTCAATAAAGACCGAATTTCAACAACGCCGATTGCTTTATTTATCCCCAAATACTTGTTATTGATAATTAGTCGTGTAAAATATTCATTAAAGGGTTTCGAATTCATTTAATCTACATACTTTCGTCCTTATTATGTACACTGTAATTTAACAACGCGCGATAAAATGTAATTAGTCGACTGGCTATGACCGGCGGGCTAACTTTATATTGTTTCATTAATATTTACAGGCGCACCGTTAATTTATCGGCCGAGGGTTTCGTATAATATTTAGATTCGTCGATTCTTCATTCTTGCGGTTCAACCGAATGTGCGGACTAATAAAAATGAAATCAACCGTGATTACGAGCGTTTGAATAAATTGTTGCCTGGAGTATAAAAATGCTGGAGCGGACAAATTGAGTTTATTTATTATTCATTTAAAAACGATTTTAGGAGGGCTCCATTTTTGTTCAACTTTTTCTTTCTTTCTTTTTTTTTTTTTTTTTTTTTTTTTTTTTTTTTTTTTTTTTTTTTTTTGTTTCCGTAGTTTTGCAGCGAAATTTTATTTATAAAAAAAAAACCCTGTTTCTTATACCCCTCCTCCAACCCCACAGGCCCCTCTACAACTCCTTTTCCTGTTTCTTCTTGAAAAAAAAAAAAATCATATAACATACAGTCACAATGTTTAGCATCTATAAATAACGTACATATTGTATGTCTTCGCGCTGATGTGTA
>JABFOV010002309.1:0-20471 GCA_022817685.1 Aradophagus sp. ZL-2020 | reverse complement strand
TGTTAAGCAGATTTAATATCAATGCGTGTATTCATAACATTTTAAGTCGAAAGGAGGGTGTGATTGTTGATGTGTTTTGCGTTATAAATTATAAGTCATAATTTTATTTTTTATTAACGCTCGGGGGCAAAGGAATGGGTAAGAGGTTTAGTGGGCACGGGGATTTGTTTAAAAAACGAATAATTTTGAAAAAAAAAAAAAAAAAAAAAAAAAAAATTAATGGCAATTGAACAATAAGCTTAGTATTAAAATAGTTTCACTTTATTCATCAAGTACTTGAGTTTGTCTGAAGTATGCAGTTGATTTAAAGGCCATTCTTCGGGCTCACTTCCGCTTTAAAACTGTAACAAGTTTCACGGTGGATATTACTTAACAGAATAGCATAACATTTATTCTGGACTTAATTACGGGATAAGTAAATTACTTAAAACAAAAATCTTTTCTCTCGAAAAGAAAGAAGGGAGATCAAACAATGAGTCATTATCAGAGTGGTAAATATTTTAAAGCGAAAGAGGACGAATCGTTTCAGAGCTTTTAAAGTGAAATTAAAATGGCAAACACGGCACGGTCTTACCCGGCGACGATTGGCCAGCCGCGGCGCCATCGGGCTCGCATCGAAAGATCATTTCCTTTGAGATTCGATGATTAAGCGGAAGTAAAACGCATGGGTGATTCTAATTAAACAGATTCATTCTGAAATGTTGATTCTGACCGCGCGCGGCTCCAACTAATGCAGCTAAACTAAAATTAAATGTACTTTGTAAAGTTAGTTTTCGACTGCGGCCTAATGTGGAGCTACCGAAAATTATATAACATTAAATACTTAGTGAGAACAAATTAATATGGATGCGCATTATCAAAATCTCGTTGCTTTTGTACAGCACAACCTGTATTCACATAATATTGAACACGGTCAAATCAAAAGTCGTTTTGATGTTTTCACTACTTTTATTTAATTCCCAATAAATCGGTGCCTTATTTTGAATGCAAACATAAAATGTTGGTTCATGTAAAATTGATTATTAGTTCAATTGAGATTGACAGATATTTAAAATTGTTAATGAGATTTAGAGTTTCCTTGTTTTTGTTATCATTCAGTTGAACATAATTCAGTAAATAATAATGTTGACGAATAAATTATAAGCATCAATCCTCTACGTGAAAAATAAAATGATTTTGATTATGCAAAAAGGATCCAACGTTTTTAATGTAACTTCTATTGGTGCGAAAATTCAATTCGTTTTAAAAAAGTAAAAAATAATAAACAACATTACGATGATATTATTTCAACTGCTTGCTTCTTGTTCATGGAAAGGCAACATTCTTATTTTCTTTCGTTGTATTTTGCAATTCGTAAGTTAATCTCAATGGTTGAGTATTAAACTGTTTTTATTATGAAACAATTTCTTCGTACACTGAGTAAAGAAGTGTCTACAATTTTCTTAAAGTGGTAAGCATTTTAAAGAAAATTAATTACAAACAAATTATTCGACAGCACAGTTATGAAACTGAATTAACCAATGTTTCACACCAACAACGATGCACGACAAAATTAACTGAAAGAAGAGATGGAACTGGAAGAAAAACTGGCAAACCAACATTTTCACCTTAACATTAACTGAAATCTTATTTGAAACTAAAACGTTTTCTCTCGTCCCGCTTGCTTTTCCTACGAGAAGACGTTGAAGTCAAAGAAAAATGCCGGCAAACTCCGCGCAGCAAAGAATTCCTCTTCGTCGCGTGAGTCGCGCGACGTTGATCACTCGCTCGGTCGTTAATTAAAGCTTAACTTTAAACTCGCGGCCGACAAGCAGCGGGAGCGAGGCAAGACGGCGCTCGCAACTCAAATCAAACCGTCATCGGCAACGCATATATTTACGTACGCCGATGAAATTGAAGTGTCGCCGGGACAAAAACGCGGGAAAACAGGCCGGCCGTAAAGTAACTTCGTAACTTGTATCGCACGTACGGCGACTTGATTCGCGCGTCGGGCTTTCGATTGGTTCAACGTGCGCGCCTCGTTGCGTGGCTAATAAAACCCCGGCAAAACAGCGCCCAAGATTTCGCGAGCCGCGCAACTCGAAATAACTTGTTTACGCGACAAAGTTGCTTGTCATTAAGCGACGAGCGGCTGTCAGTGGGTGGAAGACGGCCGGTTTATAACTTACACGGCCGGACGGACGGGTGCTTTATTGTAAACCTCGTCTCGGTGTGAGTGTGTGTGAATGTACGCTATCGGCCGGAGCGCCACTATCGCCAAAGATCGGTCGAGAAGTCACGAAGCTGGCCCGAGTTTGGGCTCAAGTATAATATGTGAACTTTGCAACTAGCGAAGTGGAAGTTAAGGGGGGTCGGGTAGGACGCGCTATCAAAAGCTGCATGTGGCTTTCATCTCCTTGCCGCTGTTGTTTTGTTCCTGCCCCTTCTTCCCTTTACACGTCTTTTATTTTAATATCAAACTCGAAAGTCACTTCAAACTCTAATCCCAACGAGGAATCTGGCGCAGCCCGCGCCGAGTCGCCTCCCACCGCCTCAATATGTCACTGCTTCATTTCGTTTCTGAACACGTGTTTCTCATAATCTTTTTCTTTCAACTCATTGTCGTGCTGACGGGAAAGAGACGGACGACGACTTCCCCTGTGGAAATTACGTTCGCCCGAAATCCGCTCCTGATTTGGAGTTTGTGTTAGTGCAATGGGACATGATCAGGTGACGTGTGTTACGATTTGTGAACGAGTAGAAATAAGGTTAAATGTAAGAGATTATATTACTTTTATTTTGTCGAGTAAGATTGTATAGCGTCAATGTTGAGAGATTAATTTGGGAAACTTGTAGTTTTCTTATCCTGCAATATAATCTTGTATAATTTGATGTTCTAACACGGTAGTTAATATGCGGTTGTATATTATTTTTTACTCGTATGAAACCCTAATTTGAAAATATAGCTACTTTCAAAAATGTTTTTAACAAAAAAATATCGACTTATCCCGGTTATCATTTTTGTAACTCCATGTTCATTCCCTTGTACACTTTTCGGTTTTCGTGTTATTTTAAAAGTTACATTCTTCTCTTCTTTTTATTTATACGTTTTAAATAAAAATGATGAAAGCCGATATATGTACGTAACTAATCCGGTTTCCCAAAGTAGATAAAAATGTATTTGAACTCTTGACATCACAAAGTTGATACGTTTGTTTTATTTCGATTTAAATGTTGGAAAATGCAGCCAAAAATATTAATTAAATAATAGCTCAATCATGAATAAAAATAGCTGTTCCGGCAAAACATTGTATTGGAAGTTCAGTCGAGCATTCACGCGAAGGATTAGTGCAGTAATGATCTCGGTCTCGTTCGCATTTCTCGAAATACAACTCTCGCGCCGATACGTGTGTATTTATACGCATCTATGGTGCAAAGTACTTTGAAACTGTAAGTTATAATTGCGTCAGAAGATAATTACTCGCTCAGTTCCGCGTGCGCGGCTCACGAGCTAGGAAAGCCGATACAGTCTCTTTCCCGCGGCCGACTCATCTCTCTTTTACATCGTGTACCTCGTTTCAAACTTGTTCCGAAGTTATCTCCCGTTTTTCTCGCTTTCCACGACATTTTCTGATGATCAATAGCGCTGACAATTCTTGCTCGGGCGTCGACTATTTCGTCGAGGTTATTTCCGAAACTTTCCTTCCTTTGCCCCGACCACACCCCGTGAATTGGACGCTGCCACGTAATCGAAATGGACACTTTTTTGGGTGAGGGGGAAAAAAAAAAGATTCACCAATCGTTGTTAGCTGCGAGAGGAAGAAACGTGGACACGAAACAGAGTGGTTGTTAAACAAAAATAATTGCTCGTTTATTACCGAAATAATACATTTCGAACCGATTTTAATTCAATCACATAAAACGATTACACGGAAGAAGAGAAGATCGCGATTGTTCGATTACAACGATTACGATTAAATTTTGATGAATCATTGCCAATGAAATTTCGCTCGCGCCGTAACTCGTGTAAATATTACCGGAGCGTTAAGCAAAAAGTGTCACGCCATCTGTTTACGAGAGAGAAATAACTTTTGCTTCGTTCGACCGGGCGTTTTGCGATATGCCATCCGTCACGTGAAGCTAATATATAAAAATCAAAGTCTTCGGGAATCACTTTTTTCCAGCGTATTGACAAAGATTCATATAAACGGAATAATGCGTGCGCCGGGAATAAAAATAAATAATGCACATGACGCCAACCGCTCGAGTTCGTCTTTACCTCTTGCATTTGATTTTCTGAAATTTCGTCCCGATCGAGGTGATGTAGTCTTCATTCAATTCAGCTATTAAATTTTCTCGAACAAATGCCAGTATCACTCTTTGTTATTCTCCATGTTTCAATTATTGATTTTTTTCATTGGAAACGTAAACAGAAATTTAGTTAAAAAAGTGACATTATTTTACATTGTCGAATTTTCAATTAGTCACGACAATCGTTTTATATTCATAATTGCTTGATGTATATTAAACGCTAAGTATGTACAGTAAATAATTTAATACTGTCTCTTGCATCGTTTACTTGATAATTTCGAAAAGTAAGCAAAATAAAGGAAAGACAAAAAAATTAAAAGAGTAAAACCGTCAAATATTCTTTTTTAAACCATCATGTTCATAATGGTTTTATTTTAATATATTTAAAAAAAAAAATTCTTCTCGTAATAACTTTTACACAACACATACACATCGTAAGAAATTATTCTATCAAGTCTTCTTTTTTTTTTATATAATTAATATCTAAAAATTGAGCAATTTTTTCACTAATTCAATATACTTATATGTATTGCATGCATGGTTTGCTTTTGCAATAATTATCGAACGCAAAACAAAGACATTTGCTTACCGGCAAATTTCGCGTCGGAGGACTGGATGCGACGATTGTGCCGAGTGCGAGTGCCATTAGCTGTGAAACAGAGGCCGTTTAACAATGTAGCCGTTGCATGCGACACAATTCGCTTTGTTGCATTCTTCCTCGCGACTCTTTTCGCGAGCGGCAACTTTCGTCAATCGAGTCCCATCCCCCTCCCCCAAGTCACAACTGCGGAAATTGCCGCTTCGTTCGCGCTTTGAAGCTCATCAAGCACCAAACACCGCGCCGCCAATTTCACCTCGAGGACACTCGTTGGCTTCACAAGCGCATATAATTGTTATCCCTGCGCGAGGCCCCCGCTCCCATTAAACGAAGGCATTATGAATGACAACTTTTTACTAACGCGGTTGCATTGTTCGCCGCGTACCGCCGCTTTTAAAAGGCGCGTTCTGCTGTTTACGTCGACTCAAGTTGCCATTGTAATAGCCACCTTAGTGTTCCCGCATTTCATGCCGAATTTTTCACTGGTTGGCAAATTTTGTTCCAGCTTGGTAGCCGTTTTTCTCTTTTACAATTTACTTCCCCTTTAATGTAAAAGTCATTGAGTGAAATATGATACGTTGCTCAGTTTTCAAATGTTAAAGAATCATTTACAGTTTTCGAATAAGAAAGAAAAGTATACGTCAGCAATAAGCGTCAGAGGAACTGAGATGACCATGTACTTAGCACCTTCACTTTCTCTAAATTTAAATTTAAAGGTCCCAAAATTACGAGCTAATTAAAGACTAATTTTGGAAGTTTATAATTTTTGGACCGCACTAGATTACGCAGGAAACAAATTTTTCAATGAGGCTGCTGGGTAAAGGTTTAATTAGCACCCCCACAGCAGTTGTATATACAAAAATGAGCGCGAAATGGTCCCCGAAGCGATTCCGGAAAAAAATGTTTTCACTCACAAAACTAGCAAGAGATAGCCTTGGGTTTTTCGAAATAAAATCAAATTTTTTCGAAAGTCGTCAGATCCGCTTAAATTCGACGTCATTCACTCCTCTGCACCTCAGAGAGTGTGCAGGCAAAGATTCAGACACTTTGGTCAAGTGTAGACTGAAATTGGCAAAATGTATTTTCGCCATTGTACGCATTTGGGTCGAAAAATCGATGATTCTGGGCTATAAAAATGATCAAATTTTGAAAGTGCCTTTTCAGCACAACTAGTATGTCATAGTTACTCGCGAAATTATTGATATATTTTGTCATAATTATAACATTTTTAATCGAAATGAACCTTTTCCAATGAAAGGGTTGTGAATTTCGAGGTTTTATTTTAAAGAATTAAAGCAAAATAGGATGTTGCTAAAAAAAACACCGTCACAATTTGAAGTCATGAAAGTCGACTTGAAATAAAAAAAAGTTATAAACTGTGATTGAAAAATGTTACATTGTTTATCGAGTTGAAAAGTCTGAAAATGAACTGACTAAGTTTTAAATAAAATTATTGCTTTTCAAGCTTACGGCATTCTTGACTTGAGACGTACATTTTTAAGAGAAACTTCAAATAATTTTCAAGTTGAAACATTTTTCTCGTATAAAATTTGATGTTTACGTCATATAAAAAATTTAATCCACTGACAAACAAAGGAATAAAACTGAGAAGATGTTAATTAAATTATGATAATAAAATGAAAAGAAATGAACTTGATAAAATTTGTGCTCGCCTCTAACATGCGTAATACGATAGTCACGACCTAGCTGGTTTAATTTACGTGTAATTACGGCAAGGACGTGAAACGATTCTAGTTAAAAGTTTCTTCGGGGATTCAAAAGAGGGGGAAAAACTGATACTTTCTTCAGCAACTAACGAATTCGTATACCTTACTACAATTTATTACGTCAAATTGTTCGTCTCCTTGCATCTTACAAAGTATCCTTTACTTTTTGAAATAATGTACTTTACCTGCAGAAGATTAGCCAAAAAAAATTACATTTGACAATCAAAGGATTATCAAATGTTTTTGAACATTCGTTATGAAATATAGGATTGTTTAATATTATTTTTTGTTTGATCTAGATTATATTAGCATTTAAACATTTAATGACTTATTTCGAATATGTTTTCTCCTTATAAACATTTTTATTTGAACATTATTTTTAAAAGACAATTTCGCTTTAATTTATTTTTATCAAATTAGTTTTACACAGTTTTACCTATTATAAATTCTGTTAAGATAATATTTAATTATTCGTGACTTCATTCTCAGTGAAATTATACATATAATATCATTATCATAAATCAATAATTTATTGCTGAAAAAAAGCAAAATAATTCAGAACTAGTTCTGTGAGAATAATGGGTCAAATTGTTGTTGATCTCAAAATGTTAACTGAAATGTAATAAGTTTAATTATTCGACGTAGAGGTAAAATTTTTTGATGAGAATTTCATTTTTTTGAGATTTTTCCTTTCATAATGTTATGGACACTGAATGCAATCGAACAATGTATTTCGTGTTAAATTTAAATAATTATTCTTGCAATTTAATTACAAAGTTTTAAATTTATAATTATTTGTGTTAATTATCACTAATTATTCATCACGAAAAGGTCTTTCGAAACCAAATTCAAGTGTTTTTTAATATTTTAATACATACATTTTAATGACTTATTTATAGGTAATTATACAAAAATTGTTTATTTTAATTTACGTACCTTTCATTTCTTTTGTAAACTATTATAATCGTAGCACAATATTTTTCATTTTTACATCAAAATGCAAAATAAAATATTATTTTTTTCCGACAAAAATGTATTAAAAGTGCATGCAAAAGTATTCTTATTTGATATGACACTCCGTAAAACATTGTCGAGAGTGTCTCAGATTTTATGAGCAGAATTATGCAAGTGTATTTTGATCTCGCTAAAAAAATCGAGATTAAATTTCAGAAAGAATTCCGCAGTTCGCAATTTGTGTATTTTTCAACAGTCGTTGCGATGGAAAATAGTTAAAAAAAGAAAATCATTCCTGAATTAACGTAACTGTCGCAGGTAAAAATGAATAATAAAATTATGTTCATAGAGAAAAATTGCCGGAATATCGTATTCGTATGTAATTATACGCTGGCAGTATTCATTACACCCAGTTTCATTTGCGCTGCTCGGCATTTGAAGGAAAAGTAAATCCGACAGAGCGCAAAAAACAATGCGAAATTTCGTGGTTACGCCCGACAAAATACAAATCGTAACAGAAGGTCGATCCAATAATGCAACGGTCCATTGAAAAGCGCGCATCGAAAAGAGACGTAGGCTGTCAATAAATGCACTAATTATAAAACGCGATAGCAAATTATCACTTGACTTCATTTAATTATGCCGGCGTTAAAACATTTACGGGCGCGAGGCTCAGGGGATAGGAGGCTGCGCGCGAAAATAAACGGCGCCGCGCGATTCTTTCTTATTTAATATTAAAACGAAATCAAGAACACCAACGGTTCCATTATTGATTCCGTAGTTGACGAGCTGATGCATTTTTTAGCGGCCGTTGTTTTTTCTCTTCATGAATGATACATCAAATTAGCATTTATTTCAAACGACTTGTTAAATTCACAGCCTGCATATCAATGTATATTATGCTTTACAAATCGAAATTACGTATTGTATTAAATTGCGATAAATCGGGTTTATTTGTCGCGGTCGTATCTGTTTGGCCGAGAGAAACAGAACCCACTTATTACTCAATGTTATTTAACTAACGCTACGGTGATATCGTATTTTTCGTTCGGGATACTAAATAAGCATCGCATTTCCGGATTATACACTTCGGTGTAATAATGTGGAATAGCATTTCTTGTATCGCTAACATGATATTGATTATACGTGCAGTTTATATTGATATTAACGATGTGTATGTAGTACACAGGACAAATATTGAATGTATCAATTTTACGAGAAAACCCACCCAAATAAAAGTTGCAAGTTTGGACGGTGTAAAAATAAATACATAATCTTTTGCATGCGAGTTGAAAAAAGAAACATAAAACAAACGACTGAGGAAACTGGGTGACAATAACGAGTACGGTGACGGAAAAAAAATTAAATAAAAGATGGAAACTTTTATTAAAAAGTACAATGGTATGTATGTATATATGTATGTACGGTTGCTTGAATATGTATGTGTGGGTAGCTAAAACGGCGCAATTCCCAAGATGCTGCAAATGGGAGCCCGACTCTATTATGGGGTTGACAATGCACCTGTCCCTCCATAAGCTCTTGGGGATATTGAGTCCGCTGTCACAAACGCGCAACGTCGAATTCTTTGGGATTTTTCAATCCCGATAATACAACGACAACAAGCCAAATATCATCCGCTTTGACAAAGACACCGAAAATGTCTGTGTTATGGAATTATCGACTGTGGCTGACGCGTGTGTTATTATTAAGGAATACGAAAAGCGGCCGACGTATTAACATCGTCTTTTCCGGCCACGGAAAATGTATCGAGACGACGATGTCAATCCGTGATCCTTATGATCCGCCTAATGGTCGGGATGAAATCTAATTTTCATCCGGCGCCTCAAAGCATATTGGATTGCGAGACAATGACTCGAGGAGAATGCAAAAGACAAGGGATCAAGGGGTTACATTGGCAGTGAAACAAACCACGAATTCACCCGCCAATCAATTTACAGGTGGGAAAGTGAAACTCGGACCTTTCAGAACAAATTTGATTGAATTAAAAATAATTTGTAGTAGAAGGTTTGAATAATAAAACAATAACGGCCCATGTAGACATTTATAATCGGCCCAATCACTGTAAAAACTAAGCGTTCTTTTGAAGCTTTTTTAAAACACTTAAAACGTTTTTTCTGAAAAAACGTTCTATTGAAAACGCTTAAATGGCAAAAAGAACACCTTTTGGCGTTCTAACGTTCCTACAAGAACATTTAGGGAATGATTCCTTTTACAGTGATACTGGCACAATATTGTCAAAATGAAGTAATGGTTTTCTCTGTCCCAATACCGACATCTGTACTAGTCCAGTACAGAATACCAGTATTGGTTCGGTACTGGTACCAATACACTACCAAACTATTTGATAATATGTATTTAATACAGATGTATTGATATTTAAGTTACTTGAATCACTGATGCATCTAAAAAAAATTAGTGTTTCATTTTTCAAGTTTTAATTAAATAAACTGCTGCTATTTTTATTCCGTCGATAAAAAGTTTATTGACAAAGTCAAGTTTGAGCCAATAGTGAAACAACGATCGTTTTAATGTTGGGCCAAGACTAATACTAACCTTTCGACTAGCAATACTGGGACGAGCTTGACTTTTCAACATGAGAAGATCTGTTGATTTAAAAGCAGATTGAGAAAAAATCAATGCAAAGATAATTATAGTTGACATTACCATAAATTGACCTTTAAATTGTGGATAACATTAGCAATGGCAAATCATAACTTTGTCTGAAAAAATGCTCGTTAAATAATGTTCAACGTAAATATTCAACATAAATAACTTTCTCAATATAACATATTAAACTTGACGGTAAAAAAAATTTGAAACAAACAAATGCGCTCGGATATCAAATAATATCTCATGTTATGGAAATAACGTTGGGAAAAGTTATCGATAATTGGATAAATGAAGCAGGTTAAAAAGTGGACAAAAAAGCGAACGATGAAAACGGTCGTGGAAGACTGTGCGATGACACATTAATCTCTGATAACGTAAATGTTGATTTATAATCGACCTAAACAAGTACTGTTGCATTGAAAAACTGAACGAAATGTCTGGATGGCGTACACAACGTTGCGACATGGATTATGTATGTACGATAAAAGTCCAATCGAATTTCAAGCGAAATACATATATCCCGTCACTTATCGAGACACATGTGTGGTTTATACGAGGTTATGATGTATAATCGCAAAGTTGAAGTAAAAAATATAAAAATCAAAAGGGCAGTTTATATTTGTTGTGTTATGCAAGTGAGGGTGGAACGCGGAGTATATTTCTTTCGTTTTTACATATCGAATCGCCGAACCGGGCAATGTCAATGGTCGGAAATCGATTATGACCATTTAAATAAGTAGAAGTTTATATTACGGGTAAGTGGAAAACTTTTCACTCAGCAAAGTTGTAGCAATGTATTTGCATTTCCGATAAATGAGCTGTTGTGTAATAATAATTTCTTGCTCAAGAATGTTTCGATTCAATAAAGGACGTTTTGTTGAACTCACGACTGACTTCGATTTTTCCAACGCACGACTTTTACGTTTCGTTTTAATTTCCATCCACTTTGTAATGTCGTTAACAACTCGTACATTTTTTCTTAACACTTTTATCCATAATAATATAATGATGTCATTCAATGATTTTCCATTTCAAGTATCATACATTCTATTTAACACTAATTCACACTATTCATAAAATATCTGTCGATTATACTTTACTGTCTTACACATTTTTAAGATAATTGTTTATATCATCTTAGATCTTGTATCCTAAATTCTCAAAACGGAATTTCGAGTGAAAACGTAAATGATTGAAAGAAAGTGTGAAAAAAGAAAGAAGTCAGTAAAAGCTGTAACAACAATGATTACCCGAAAATTAAATTCCACGTTTGCGCAAAGCCCGAAGAAGAATTCGCCTTTAATACCGCATCCTTTCAATGTTAACCTGATGAAACGCAGGCGGAAAAACAAGCGCATTACCATAACGATGCCATTGTCGCGGTGCGCTTTCATAATCGAAGCAGTCCTCGAAAGTAATTCGGCGTCTGCCTCGGTTCGCAGCCCCCCTCGCGACCCCCGCCGCCCCCGGAACTACGTCTTTGTTTCACGTGTGGCTTTTGATTTTCTCCCGCTCGCGCGGCCGCGGAATTCACTTAGAAAGCGGACTTTTGTTTTCTTAAATACGACCGACAGTTGTCTGCGACGTTTATTAGATGAAAGGCAAGAGTGGCGTGTGTGCCCCTCCGAGTGTAATTTCATTTCAACTACGTGCTCTCGCACGGTCGGGCGAAAAAAAAATGGCCGCCGCGCAAATTGTCCCGCCGCGTCGACTCGTACAATAAAAGCTGCTCGCAGTGCCGCGCTTCGTACTTATGCAGTTGTGTGGTCCGAGACAACGTACCCGACGCTTGATTAATGACGAATGCGATAAAAACGACGAAGCAATGAAACGTCCCTTCCGGCCCGCGCGCGATATCTAATATTTAATTCGCGCGGCGGCGTTAACACCGACACCCGAATTACGGACTTTTAATGAAGACGATTTATTGTCGGGCGCCGAGCGGCCCGCTCGTTCGTTTCACTTGAACCGCCTTTTTGCGCTCGCTGCCATAATCGTCGTGTTTGCTCGTTTTTTGCCGCGCCATTTTTGCGGTTCACCGGATCGATTTTCAGTGCGAAAAAATAATTAATGTGCCGCGTAATCCCGGCTACGAGAGCTCTTCGACTGTTATTCCTGTATTCATTATATCGCCGTTTCTTGCGGCCACTGTGATATTAAATTCGCGACGAGAAGTAGGCTATTGCAATTTATCGACGGAAAATACGATATTTTGATTTTAGAATGAAAAGTGGGGTGCCGTAAGTTATCTCAAGTTGCGGCGTCTTAAATTTTAAATTGATTTGCGAGAGTTTGCAGTATTTTACAATTGTTGCAGAATATTTTATCACGTATTTAAAATTCAAAATGCACCTCTTGTGAATTAGGTTTTCAGATGAAGATTTCTGATGTTTATGAACAAGATTAATAGATTAAAAAAAAATCTTGAATTATTATTAAGAAATTTAAAAATTACGATGATATATGCCACACTGTTCTAATGAAAACTAAGGAATGTCACTGAGATTTGAGTTACTGACTGTTTTCAAGTTATACGTATACTTCGTAGCTCAGTATTTATGAATTACAAGTATGTTATACGGCGTGAAATGTTATATTATTATTGTTAAATATTCGCGAAATAATTTGTTCGCAGCAGATATCGTGCGAAATAAGAAAATCACGATTACACAACATGTAATACAATTAGTTTAAATAAACGAATCGTTGGTCGATGTGAAAAGTCGCTTGATTAAATTCGCCACGATTTTTGTAGCCCTAATTTCACTATCGCGCAAAGTTTCATTTACTGTATGAAAGTCTTGCACGTTAGCGCCAGTATAGATGTTTCCTTTGTGAATTTAATTAAGATTTTATATATCTCGTTTTAGTTAGTTAATTCTACGATTGTCTTTCGAATAGAAACTTGCACATCTTACGAATATTCCAATCAAATTCAAACACACTCTTCGCAGAATTGAATAAAAATATTAAAGCATGTATAACGTTAGTTTCTTTAGTAAAGAATATTCGATTTCTCTATTACTGGTATTTGTATTAGAAGTAATTATATGAACGACAAACAAATTGATTTTTTGAATGAAATAAAACTTTAATGCAAAATTGTAGTTCTCCTTAACTGATGCAGATAATAAATATTAATATAGAATTGGAAAATAGAATTTTTCAAAATTAATTCTGTTTTAATCAATAAATGCTAATTTAATTTGTGATAACATAAAAAATTTCTACTCATTTTAATAATCATACTCTTAATTACTGTACTAACTATTTAAAAAAAAAATTATAAAGTTTTTTCTGTATAAGAGCACGTAAATTTAGACTTTTAACAGCCATTGACATATTACATTATCAATTTAGTTTCTTCTGACATTGATTAGACGAACGCTTTTTATATCACTAATCAATTTTTTACTACTAAATTACTAGTGAATTCTACCTATGCTGAAACTTGATAAAACATTATAATTATATGTATATAAGTATATATATACATATATTATATATGTATTAAAGATAATAGTTAAATGCCCAATATACGTAAAATATATATAGTTCTTCTTGTAAAAATATTGTTGAACAACCGAACCCGCAGTAACACTGATAGGTAATGACAGTGTGATACATAAAAATTCAACGACCTGCGATTTAAAAATCATCTACGTCAATTTTACGATCGCAAACTGCGGTGTTGCACTGGTCTATTTGATGCGACCAATTGAAAAAAAGGTTTATGAATTATTTGCCGCAGACAAGTCGCTGGACAACGTTTGAACGCGGAACCAGTCGATAAATCGTTGTGTCGAAAAAGCTATTATTTCGTATTAACGAAGAAAATCGCGGTGCCCAGGATACGAGTACAAAGGAATTTGAATCCAGTTTCGACACATTGCTAGGATACTTTGATTGAAATGCTGGTATTAAAACAGAAATTACACTCATTATAAAAATGCAATAACGTGTTTTCAATAAAACAATTAGCGACAAAAGTTTATCTCACAAGTCATTATTATCCATGTATAAACAAACGAACTAATTTAATTCATAATTTATCGATAAAAAAAGACAATCATTGGTCGTTCAAGGTCGTTTATAATTCATAAAGCAAAGATTTATAAGACAAATAAAAAACCACTCAACAAAACCCATTAATCAAACAATGGACCACAACTTCAGCGAATTGTTTTCTTAAGCATACATAACTTGTTAATACATTTTTCGTGTCGAGCACCTTTGAAGTGCATTTCACTTACTTCTAAAATCCAAGTACTGTTTCAAAGATTCGCGCACTTCAACTAGACCGCCCGGGCCGAAAACAAATCCGCTGCAAATCAGCGCCGTCGGATCGTCGAAGTGCATAATACGAGCGAGCTCAAAGCCGAGAAAGAAGCGAAAAAACGCAAAGTGGAAGCATAAATAGCGGATGTAATTGCATGCGCAAACACGCCGGGATTCACTGTTGTGTTTACGTTCGGAAATGAATGAAAAGGAGCCACTCGTGGCGCACGAGACACGGAACTCTTAGGCTACGCAAAAGAAAAACTGTTTACAAGGAAATCCGTGCGGTCGAACACGCGTAACTTTAGCGTAACGCGGCGCTATTAGTTTTTTGTTTTCTCTTTTTTTTCAACGTCAAAATTGTTTCGCAATTAAGGTACCTCGCTCGTCGAGAAAAAATCGCAGTAGTTGCGACAAAGAGAGGGCGGCGGAGGGGCGGGGAGTGAAAGAAACAGCAGCAGCTTAGGAGTTGGCTTTAAACCGAGAAAGGACAATGCCGTGGCACGTGGGAGGAAAAGGACGAGAAACGAGCGCAGACCGCTAAACTAATCAGACTCGACCAATCCCGGGCGGTCTCTCGGGAGGCGCTCTCGGAGGACAGGATAATTTAAACTTTCGTCGTTCCGTGCCGTGACTCTGTCTGTATAAACAGAATTATCTACAAGTGGGTGTCAAACAGTCGCGCTGAATGTTGAACTGACCGAATATGAACTTTATTACCTTGTTACGTATTTAACCGCCGATTCGACGCGACTCGGAAGCCGTCTGTTTACGTTGCCAGAACGGCTAACTTTTTTGTTCGCGGCTGAGGGTTGTTCGCGGAGGCAGGAGGAATGAAAAAGGACGGCGTGAAACGCGAGACGTGATCTTCTCATTAGATTGCCGCGAGAATTGAGGCGTTAGATCAAAACTGTGTAACGCGTCACTCATTTTGTTGGGCTTAGGATGGACTGAAAAAACGGGAAACTGCGAGAAAATATCGACAAAGAGGTAGTTTAATAAAAATCTGTGCAGTTTTTATCCAGTTCAAAAAAGACCTTGGCTAACGTTGAGAACGTGTCTTATAAAATAGCCTTTAATTTATAAAGTATTTATGATGTGTATCGATAATCAATTCAATAATAAACCAATGGAAGAACGTTATGTAAATTATTTCAAATTAATAGAGGTCATATTTATAAAAATTAAAAACAACTCAATTCTGCTCTTCTTTGTATTTTTCGTAAATGCAAAAACACTTAAATTTTTGCATATCAATACTCTCTCTGCTAATAATACTCTCTCATTAATTTACCACCACATTTATATATTTAATTTAAAAAAAATATGATTCAATATTGATATAAATAAAGGCACTAAATATTTTTTCGATTGTCGGAAATAATATCCACATCTTTTCAAATTGAGAAATATTTTAGAAGAACTAGAATGCAATAAAGGTAATTTATAGTTAAATTGACTATTTTGAACTAGTAATTTAAGCTGATATTAAAAAATATTGATTCATTTAATTATAATATGAAATCAATAATTTATCAGTACCTTGAAACAGCAACAGTTTTCGACAATCCAGCTATCGAGATTTAACTAAACTGTAAAGAGACGGTCTACGAAAAATATTAAGATAGACAGTCTGCTCCCTGTACCTGTTTCCCTTTTTCCCTCTATTTATTTTCCTTTTCTTCGCGCTCCTTTCTTCAGGTTTTTTGTGCGCCCAAGTACAACATACTTACTAAAATGTAAAAGCATCGACTGGCTGTAAACAAGGCGTGCTTTCAGACCGTCGAATTTACATTTGCTTCGCCATGGAAGCGAATCTTGAAAAAGTGGCGCGCTGGTTGCTGGACGAACGATACGTATCGATGTCAATGGAAACGGATAATTTGATTGCGAATAATAGTCTTATTTGCGCGAAAAAGCCGCGTCGACGCTTTAACCCCCCACCCTCGTTCCTTTACCAGCCTGTCCCTTTCACGTGTTCTCCAGCCTCGCCGTTATTATTATCGCCCACTGTTCGTTTTTTCACGTCCACTGCAACTGGTGCTTTTTATTTTCCCTTTTTAATTGAGGATTCCAGCATCGTGAGTGGCACGTTGAAAAGGGGGAAAAAACAAACCACGTTAGAACGAAATACGTTTCCGACCGAATGTTACGTTATTGTTATGCCACAGCCGAGCCGAAAGAAAAGTTGCGAAGAAGAGTCGACTTTGACTGTGGGAAAAAAGACATTCGCGGACAAATGGCGAGCCGTTTCGCGATAATACAATGCGATGGAAAAAAGCGGATGCGCGCGGCAGAGAAAACGAAAGATTTCGTCATAATGTGCCGCGTATTTGACAGGCTTCGATGGATTCGTCTCGCGGAATGAAACGAATCTGAAAATTGAAACGGTATTAATAATTCAATTTATGGGGCTGACAAGTGTCTGAAAGGCACGTCGATGAAACTTACGTAAGCAGCCGGGGTACAGTAACGGTATAAATTTTCCTGGTTTCGCGTTATTTTGCGTCATTTAATTGATGTTTTCTGACATTTCCTTCGTTGAACTTTTTAGTATAATAAGAACATTTTTCAGTAGTGATTTTGGAACGAAATTTTTTGTCGTATAATTTTTTATGTAAAAGAATTTATTTTACGAAGGTATTCTTTTAAATAAAATAAAGTGCGTTTTCTTTTCAAAACGTTGTTCCATGAAATTCATAAATAAAAACAACTTAAGTGTGCAAGAGATATCTGATTTCTGTTGGATTTCTCGTTAATTCTTGCTCTGAATAAAAGGTTCTTTGAAAATTTTAAAACTCAGGTCATACAATGGATAATCAAAACTTACAGCAATTAAATGCTTGCATTTAATAAAGCATGAAGCAAAAGTTCCGTAAATGCCGCGGCGAAATCTAATTTTTTTTCTAGCTCTTAATATTAAGACTATGAATTCGAAGCTAACAAATTTAAGAAATCATTAAGTAGCAAAACATGTTTTAACGCCTACACAGTTTACTTTATCTCTGACTTACCACCAATTTTTGTGTTAAAATTTAACAAAACTGTGAGAAACGCAATTTTCATTATACAATTTTCTATAAGATCAAATATAAATGCATTTAAAACAAAACGAACCCTCGCAGCGTATTATTTTTCAACCTGATACAGAATTACGTTACATCTTTGTCGAGACAAACTTAGTCATACGCCAAAAAGTAGTGAGAGAAAAAAAAATTGAAATCCCTTTAATAAACAATTAGAAAACAATTTTTGCCGGTCGAGCCTGGCAGTGCCAACGAGCGCGAGCGTTGAAAAATGATTCATTGACGTCATGAATATGCAAAGCCACATCTAATAACTCGGACTGATTTACATTTACACACAGCCACACGAGCGTTCGCAAACACACACACGCATACACGTAGAAGCATCCAAAAAAGGAAGAAGAAGAGCCGAGCAGAAATGGTGGAACAGCCGTTCGAACGACAAGCTCGCCTTCGCGTTCGGCCAATATCCGGCACTAATAACCGCAACGCAAAAACATTTGATGCGGAAAACGTAATCACAATAAAAATATTCCTCTCCCGGCGGGATGGCCGGGCTCTAATAATACGGAGCGGGCCGGAGTATTCACGTGAAAGCCGGGCGCGCAATCGTGGCGCTCGTGGAAACAAATTTCTGCAAAGCCCGGCGGACGGTTCCGAAGGACGGGGCCGTTTTATTTATTCCGATTCGCCGAGTCCGCTTTTATGTCCGCGCAATAACTCGCGACGGCGCGGCCGGACTTTGAAAGCGCGCATCGCGACGCGCCACTGGCTCGAAAGGTCAGCCCCGGTCGCGCCCCGGGCATTCGTCACTGCCAGGCGCCGGGCGTCTAATTCGCCTCGCGGCCCGAAAACACCCGTCAAAAGTCAATCGAACGAAATGTCGCGCCGCGACCGCTTTCGACCATTTATATCCGTTTCAATTATTCCGCCGGCACTTGTCGCTGCGCCATGATAAAGTAATTATTTGACTGTGAACGATGCGATATGAAATAATGGGCCACGCGGCGGACGCCGATTGAAAGGGATCCACGAAATTTCGACCGTTCGAACCCGCCTTGTGAGACTCGTTTGTCGGCCCGCGTTTGGCTTTTGAAATAACAAGCCGCGTAAGTTGCAAACTGGATAATGATCTCGCGAGGACCGGCATTCGGAGATCCAGTTGATGCGAACCTTTGACCGAGTCGACTCGAGTGCTTTGATTCGCTTGCGAAAAAATTTTTCGACTCGGGATGCTTTATTTGTAGACTCGATCGGGAGATCTGGTCGGAATAATAAAATAGTTTTCTGAATTCGAGAAGTAATGGTTAGAGTATACTTGCTGTACGTCGAAAACTGTTCTGCTTTTTTCGTGAACAACCGAAGGTGAAATAACATTTTATATCTGAAACCATGAGTATTTCTCAATCGGAAAATATGGAATTATACTAGTATTCATTAAAAGAATATCATTTGATTAATCAGTACATTTCTCCACGGGTGGCGCCAGCCACTGTGTAAAACGACATTTTTCCCAATGCGTTGCCGTGGAAAAAGTTATCACGAGTAAGGAAGTAATCACTTTCTTCACAAGTGTAGAAAACGGTTACTTTCTTCACGACTAGAAGTTGGACAAAATTAATTTTTGAAATATAAAGTTAGCTAAAATAAAATTTTAACTATACAGCGTAGTGAAAGTAAATTGATACCATCATTGATTTTCTAATCATAATATAAATAGTATACAGGATATAAGTAGTATTTTGTAAATGAAAGAAAACATTGAATTTAAATTTTTCAAGCTCGTTTTAATCCCAAGACAAAGTACGACAAAAATGATAATAATTGTCCCCTAAATCTGACTAGAATCACAATTTTGACGGAACTCTCAGCGCCTTTCATTCAACGAAATACACCCTTCGCGAAGTGTGTTTAATACGGGGATTTTGTCGGTTGAACTTTGACCTTAAGCTGACGTACAAATTACGCGCACTTACTTACAGCACTTGAAATGTCGTTTGCGCGTGTTTGTTCGCACGATGATTGTTGTTATTCCGTCACGTTTGTTGACACGATTAGCGGCAAGTAACGTCCAATAACGTCGAAACGTTTTATTTGCCAAACAATTATTATTTATGCGAACGGGCTTTATATTCTTTCGTTACACAAGTCTCTTGAATCCACCCGACCTCGGATTCTTTTGATATCTTACGAACTGAGCTCAGCAAACAACGTTCCATAATATATACGCTTCTTGTGTTATAAATGAATATTCACGTAAAGTAAATATAAAAATGTATGTCTAGCTTGTGCGAGGATTCATGAGCGAGAACATAATTTTCTGATGCTGTTACTCTAAAGTAAGATTGCGTACGGTATTAGTTTTTAATGTTCGGCACTTAAAACGGACATCGCATTGTAATTAACAGCAATTAACTGCGACGCTCTTTATACGCAGTATCGTATATTATAAGTTGAAATCACTCTTAAACAACTCTAGAGTGGAAGCTTAATAACCATTTGAATAAAATATTCAAATATTCGAACTTGTTGTTATATCGACAGGTTTCGATGAAAACAAAATATTTTCAGTGAAATATATACATTGTAACAATTGATTGTAGTACAATCAAACTAATTTGATTTTACTAAAACTTTAGCCCATAAAATTGCAGTATTTCTTAGCTGAAATAGCCTCATAAATACTTTAAAACTATTGTTTTTTCACATTAGCATCCATCATTTTTCACGTACGACTCAAAATTTTCGCGCATAAATATTTACAATGAATTTTAAATAATAATCTTCATTTAACTTTGCAACGTATTTGGTAACTGTCTTTGTTACCGTTAAATTGACAAACCGAAATTATCAGTTCGCCAATTTGAAAATGATATCCATTGCAATATCGTCAACAGCGAATAGAATCACGAATAAAGAGCGATAAAAACAGTCAATTTTAGGGGAGCATCAACTTTGTCATTATGT
>JABFOV010002308.1:0-20477 GCA_022817685.1 Aradophagus sp. ZL-2020 | reverse complement strand
CATAGAATCATCAAGCAACCAACTGCAGTATGCTACTCACACAGCTTTCACATGTCAGTCAGAAACCATGCAGTAGTTCTATCTCATTTCTTTTTGCAGTTTCTGATTTGTATTAGTTACTGTCTCTTAAACTTTTATAATTCATTTTCTTTCTAGCTTTTTTTTTCGGATTACAAACCTATAAAAAATATAAGACCTACCAAATAGTTTTTTTTTTTTTTTTTTTTTTTTTTAGATAATTTGAAATTTGCTTTACTTCATTTTTGTTTCTATACAACTTTTATTATTGCAAACTTGAATAATACACTATAATTCATACCTTGATCATTCTCTTAGTAAATATTTCAGTAAATTTTCTCTTCTGTTATGAATCTATCTACGAAAGGAATACAACAAAAGTACACATTTTAAGCATTGAAATGTCAAAATCATCTTCGAAGGTATTCGTTTAAAAAACCAAATACATTTTTACAAAATTACATTTATTGTCAAAATAATTTATTTGAAATCGAAATGACAAACATAATTCATTACAGATGTGCTGTTTTGTTAAAAGGTTTTTACAATCTCAATCAATTGAAGTCTGATTCGCAAGGCCGAAAAATTGATTTTGTATTAATAAGTACTTACATCGACTAGAAGCATACAATACTTCTTAATTCTAATGTTTAATAATTATAAAAACGGCTGATCAATGGTTTGGAAAAGTATACAATTAAAATAGTTTAACACTAAGAGCGTTATTAAAATCAAGCTGGAACTCTTCTGACGGCTACAGGTATCTTAATGAAAAGTGATTTCAAGCGTATGCATACAACTGACAATCTATAGTGTGTGCGGACGATGGCGACCGATCGATTGATTTCACGTGGATAGCTCGAAGTGGTTGTAACAAAACCACATGACTGTTGGTTCGTTCCTTACTTCGATGCAATTTTCACGTTTTCTCGGTGTAAAACTATGACGATCGTGCCCTCTTCTTTTTCACTGAATCATTCGAACTGGAGCTCGAGCTGTCACTGCTTGTGCTGTTGCTGCTGTTGCTGCTCGAGCTGCTACTACTGCTGCTGCTGTCGGAAGAACTGTCGCTTGAGTCACTGTCGGAGGAATCATCGCTGCTGCTGCTCTCGGATAAACGCGACGATTTTGTGTTGTTAGACTTGTCCTTTACACTATTTGATGATCCATCTTTGCTTGCGTTTGTGCTTTTTACTCTGTAACATATTTTATCATTTTCATTTTTTTCAGACAAACGGCAGATTGAGTGATGAAGAAAAGTAATTTGTTCACTAAGAAAATGATAACATTTATTGGATTTAAGAAATATATAGTGCATTTGTTTGAATGTTAATCGAGTTTAGTGAGGTTTTCTTTATTGGAGCCTAATATCATACATACACTGGCCCCTCATTGTCATTATCTACTACTAGTATTATACGCAGGATCGCCGCCGTCATCAAAAAAGCGGCGAAAAGTGAACTCGAAGAAGCCATGAAATGGCTTGCCATTGTCTAAATTTGCATCAGATTTGCTTGAGTCAGAAGATTCAGAATTCCGTAATTTATCAGGATCAACAGGATCGAAATTGCTTGTATCTGTTGGATATTGTATACGAGGTATATGCGGCGCCACTTGTCGGCGTAATCCCTTTTCAAAATCTATTTCAGTAAAAAAGGGATGACTCTTTACTTCTTCTGCATTTTTCCCAAGACGACGTTCTGCTCCAACACACAATTTTAAAATTAAATCCTTGCCTTCCGGCGACAAATCTGCTTCCTTTGGAATATGTAGCGTTGTTTCCCAGTTGATTACTTTATACTGCGTCTCCGCTGGCGAATTCGCTAAAAATGGTGGAGAACCAACTAACATTTCATACAAAATAACACCAACACTCCACCAATCACATAATTGAGTATAACCAGTTCGTTGCAGCACTTCTGGAGCTATATAATTAGGAGTTCCTACTAAAGAATGTGCTAGGCAACGTTGGTGTTCTCTGTGACGCCTTCTTTCCAATGGTTTCAATTGAATACAATGGCATTCATTGTTCCAGTCATCGGCTAGATCCATAGAATCCTGTTTGCCGTGACCATTTTGTTGATAATATTTTGAATTGTGGGTCCAGCGAAATCCTGTGCACAGTCCAAAATCTGTCAACTTGATATGTCCATCTCGATCAATCAATATGTTATCTGGTTTAATATCTCTATGTATAAAGCCCATTTTGTGCACACTTTCAACTGCACATGTTAATTCGGCAATATAAAACCTTGCAAGGGGCTCTTTGAATATACCAAATTTAATCAGCAACGACATCAGGTCGCCGCCTGGTATATAGTCCATAACAAAATATAAATTATCTTGATCTTGAAAGGAATAGTATAACTTAACAACCCATTCGTTATCAGCTTCGGCAAGAATGTCGCGCTCAGCTTTGACATGAGCAACTTGATTTCGATTTAGTACATCAGCTTTTCGCAAAGTCTTCATAGCGTAAAACTGATTTGTATCAAGTTTTCGAACAAGTGTAACTTCTCCAAATGCACCCACACCAATTGGCTTTATTTTTGTAAACATAGACTTGTCCATTTTTGCACGTTTCAATCTAATATAGTTTGATTCTTTTTGCGAGAGCATTTTACGCATTTGACACTGCGCTTCAGCACTCAATCCAATTTTCGCCATTTCTGTTTCAAGTTGCAACCGTCGATAGAGTCGCTGTTTGTGCGATTTCAATACATTTTCAATGTGTTGCTCCATGAAAAACTTAAACGCTTGCGGTGAGTAATTGCGGACTTTGCAGTCCCGCCGTTCCTCTTCTTTCTCCTTACTTATATGTTTACGCTCTGGAATTGGTGATTGATGCTTGATTTTATATTGTAAAGGGGATAAGGAGGGGGTCACACCACCTCCCGCACGCGTGACATTTACTTCAGCATTATTGGGACTGTAACGAGAAGTTTGCGTCGAAGTAGAGGCACTTGAAGGCAAAATAGGAGAGCCATCACTTTGCTGATGAGAATCTACAGGAGAATATCTAGTCTTATCTACAGGAGAATATCTACTCTTATCTACAGGAGAATATCTGCGCTGAAGCAGAGGGTGATTAGAAATCGACACTGGTCGCAGAGTTGAATTGCTTTCTACAACTGATATTCCGGATTCGTCTACTCCAGGCGTACTATAAGGTGGGGGTGGTAACGCGTGATGCTTGCTGCGTCGCGCTGCGAGAGCCTGCATCGTAGTTGCATAACTCGGTGGTTCGGTTGTGGGAACTCCAACAGCCATAGCGGCACTTAAATTAGACGTTGCACTAAACGTTGGTGAATTCCTTGTGACTTGATAAACCGGTGGAGATTGCCGTTGTTGCGGCTGCACTTGCGGTTGCGGCTGTTGTGGCTGCGGTTGTTGTCGTCGTTGTTGTTGTTGTGGTAGTTGTTGTGGTTGTGGTTGTTGTTGTTGTTGTAGTTGTCGTCTATTTGAATGCACTACATACATTTGATATTATTTGAAGCAAATATCATTTCAATAAGAAAAACTTATCTTCCTAGTGAACAACGCTTTTTAAAAACGTTTTTCTAATTCAATAATTTTATAGCGTCTAGAATATTTGCAGCGTATCTATAGTATAAGCTTGAAATCTGCATGAAAATATAATTCAAATAAATAAAAATTTGAAAACTTTTCAGAAAAATATGATAACAGCTGCTATATCACAATCAAAGATAAGATAATACAGTTTTGTAAAAAGAAATTATTTGTTAACTGAAGGTTTTGTTCTTAACAACTGCTATTTACTTTTTGTTTAAAAACATATGTAATTTATAATTACTTTATTTGTGACTTCTGGTAATATCCAGATTAGTCGAAAGGTGCACGCCTAGAACTCAGCTCAAGTAGATGACACTCTCCAATGACGTTTTAACTACTTTTAAGTAACAGAGGCCCACTAGCGCGCATTCCAAATGGACGCCACGCCCTAGTGGGATTCAACTTAATTTTAAATCATCAATGCACATGCCTTAAGTCATTTTTACAAATTATCATTCAGTTTCTATAACCAACTATAATATTGGCGTTTAAATGTACTTTTACCAATAATTGTAGTATCCTAATTTACCTGGTAATTAGCAGAAGCCTCAGACAAAGTCTGTTATTTATGATCATCAAATATTGCAGTTTGAAAGAGAGTGGTTTAAAAATATAGTAAAGTATCTTTTATCATTTAGCTTTAGGACACCGCAATATAAAATTTATATTATATAAATAGAAGTGAGTATAAATTCAATAAAACCTAATTCTTATTTCAATTGAAAAATATTATTTGTTCACAAAGTAATCGTGGAGGTGCATAAGAAAGCTTACTCTTTTTCATCAGATGTAGAAGACAACGATTTCTTCAACTGCTGTGTTCTGGAAGCTCTGTGTACATATTTCCTTTTTCCCTTGCATTCATACGACCAATGTCCGAATTCCAAACATTTCTGACATCTTACACCAGCTGGGTGGGAATCCCTGTTACAAATTGAAATTTATTACAATTTTCAACGAATTGCACTAATATTATAAACTCTTCGTTTTTCTTTATTCTTCTTTTTATATCATTTTAAATTATTTTTTTGTTTCAAATTTAGTTTTACTGTTAAATAAATATTTAGAATAAACATTGATATACATTAATCTAAAAATGTAAAGAAATTAAAGCCAAGATATGTACAAATTAGACCAGATATGAGAACGAAAATGATCGAATTACATTAATAAATGGTTGAAAACATGTTCACAATTGACTTTAAAATTGTTGATTCAGATTAAACAATTTAAACATTAAGAATTGAATTTTATTAACAAATTCTGCACCACCTTTAAGACCTAATTTAAGTAACAGTAATTCGTACAAATGTTTAAGTAGGGCAACCGTATTTTCATAAAATTTCATAAAAATTGCATGTAAGTACCAACACAGAAAAATTCATATGAATAATTACATTACGTAAAAGAGGGTGTACATTTTTTGTACAAACCATCTAACCATGAATAAATAAAAAGTAATTTTGACATTACTTTAATTAATATTAAATATATCATTTAAAATCAAAAGTCTCTCAAAGCTATTTATTTAAAATTGAAACGTCATTTTTAATAAAATTCCAAGTGAAATCTCACAAATAAACTACGTTGCTTATAATTTGTCCACGCAGTAAGTCATTGACCAACCCATCGGTAAAATATGGATGGGTACATAATCCATATTTTGATCATAAAATGGAAAACGAATTTCAAAAGCAAATCGTTTGGCCGAAATCTTCGAAACGCGTCAATCGTGGCAAGCCGAAACGTCAATTTCGAAACAATGTTCAAGGGCTTGCTACCGAGTGCATTTTTTCCCACGCCCGAAATTCGCAGCGTGCTCGCTTTTGGGCAAAAGAATTGCACGAAAGCCCGGAGCGCGGGGCCACAAGAGCAAGCGAGCAGCGAGTGGTGAAAATTGGCGTGAAAAGTGTCGCTGCTTTCGAGCGAAGCCACGCATTTTGGGCCCGAGGCCAATTAATGGGCGAAGCGGAAAAAAAGGCGCACAAATATAGAGCCGAGCGAGATGGTTTCGGCTCGAGTGGCGTGAAAGGCGGTGTCGGGGCCGCGAGCACGACGATGGACTTACAATTTCTTCGTCGTCTCGTAATTCAGTCCGTTGGAGCTCATCGCGCGTCGCCTTCAGCGGTAAACAATCGAATTGTTGCTCGAGGCAGCGTTATTATAACCTCTATTATAAAAGACGCCTCGTCGAGAGGAAAATCTTGTCCCACGGGCAATGGCGTGATTCGTGGGTCGAGATTTTAAAACAAACGCGCTCAAAATCGACCAATCGAAACCCCCCATTCTGGACAAAAATGCCATTCCTTTGTCCGCCTCGTTTCAGCGAGCTAACAGAGAAAGAGAAAGGATGAAGAGTAGCAATTTAGGAGTCGCTGATAAAAAGAGATACACCGTGCTTTGCTGAAAAAAGATACAACCCCCTGAGATTTTTCCGAGTAATTTCGTTCCTATACATGTGAATTAATCGCAAATATATATAAGGAACCCGTTACCCGGGTTAATTTGACAGACTGCAGGTTATGTTACGTGAATAAAATCATGCTCTTTGTTTTACTTTTTTATTGGAGAATGAATTTCGAGAGCTGATCAACAAAAAAGAATCAATTATATTCGTAAATTAAAGGTTCATTTTTATGAACGAAATGTATTATTTACCCTACTTTGCTATCACTCATAAAAACGCTCCTTTATAGACTGTTTTAGGAGCACGTGTGACGAAGAAAACACAACAATTTGAATATTTCTTGTGACCAATGTTGAATAAAGACATACTTGCATTTAATAATAATTAATGAGAATTAATATTGTGAAAAACAGCGTTTTTGAAACAGTATCTAAACAATGAGTGAAGAGAAAGCCGAACAGACTGTTGAAATTAAAAATGATTTAACAGATGAACAAGAAAATCCGTTTGCTTACCTAGACAGGGATGACTTTACATCAGAAAAATATAAAATTGAAGTTCGAGGTTTGCCAAAATTTTATGGAGTTGGCGAATTTAAGAAGCTTCTTAGTGATAAAATGAATTTAAAAGTTGTAAAAGTAAAACCCCCAAAAAGAGGAAACGGCTGGTTATACGTCAGTTTCAAAGATGAGCAAACTAGACAGGCTGCTATAGACAAAATTAATAATTTTACATGGAAACGTTCAGTTCTTAGGGCTCAGGTACTGCTTAAGTTTATAATTTTGTATTTTTTTTTTTTTATTTTATCAAAAATACTAAATTATATGACTAAGAGATATAAAATAGCAATTATAAAAAACTATGTATGTATCTAGAAATGAGATAATGAAACGCTTATTATTAAAATCAAAATAATTGTATAACAAAACTAAGAGTTTTTTTTTTAATAGGTTGCAAAAGCTGCGCCTGACCCTCTAATAAAACGTAAATTGGCCAAAGATGATAGCAACGAAGTTTCAAAAATACCTAAAATGAGTCCAGAAGAACAAGTAAAAAAGACAACAACGCCATTAGCCCACATGGAATATAAGGAACAAGTAATTATATGTCTACTTTTTCATTTCTTTAAATGTAAAATATACATTTTTCAATCTTAAATAATTCTCTTTTGGAATTTTGCAGTTAGAATTTAAAAATAAGCAAATGAAAAATGTTATGGAGAAAATTGGAGATGGAATTTTAAATGGAAATAAGGATTTAAGTTCCTATATACAAGAACAGAAATCTAAACATGATCAACTGATTTGTGAGTTAAGTACTGCATTGCATCCAGACGAAATTAATAACTACAGAAATAAGTGTGAATTTACAGTAGGTAAGAATATGTAACATGTAGTATAGAATGTGATTGATATTTTGACTTCCAAGGTGACTAAATTGATTGACAAATTAAGTATTACCGTTGCTTCAATGTTTAATCAACTCTTTAGCTAGGTTTGAAAACCGTGCAGAGTAAGATTTTTGTGCAATAATTGTTGAAATTTGCGTAAATATTTGACTTAATTCGTATTGTTTGAATGCAAAAAAATTGAATGCTACAAAAATTGTACAAACTTTCTACCAGAATTGATATAAAATTGATTTATTCACCTTTTTATTATGCAATAACAGAGTAATTAAACTATTTTTTTTTTAGTTTTTGTTTTTAAATTTTATGATGTAAAGTTTTTAAAACCAATAAGAAGGAATAAAAGCTAACATGTTTTCTTTTTTTTTAGGACTTAACCGAGAAAACAAAATAATAGTAGGATTTCGGCTTTCGAGTTATGCAAATGGTTCTTGCGAAGTTGGTCCTATCGATGAACTCTGTCACATTCCACAAAAAATGAAAGATGCTGTGAAAGTAAAAAATAGAATTTTTAATTATGTTACAAAACTATTAATCTATTTTTTTTTCATAGATAATGTATTTATAAATAAATATTATTAATATATTGCAGGTGTTTGAAAAATTTATTCAAAGTTCCAATTTAACTGCCTACAATCCAATAACATATGAAGGCAATTGGAAACAAGTCATGGTACGAACTACTCGACTCAATCATTTAATGCTAGTTATTGGTGTCAATCCAAAAAATATGACATCTGAGCAGCTGGATGAACTGAAGACACAAATTAAGGACTTTTTCAATACTGGAGACGGTGCGGCAGTAGGTGTCACATCTCTGTATTTTGAAATGATCGAACGAAAGTAATATTATTATTTCATACTTTTTCGAATAACAAGCTACTACTTTCTGCTAAAAGATATGTATTCCATATTACTGTTATATTAATGCATCTTAACATTATTGATGTTCCAGAGAAGCAAATGGTAAAGGTGGAAGTACTTTCGAACACCTCAGTGGCACAAAGTATATTGAAGAAACTTTGTTGGGAATGACTTTTCAGATTTCGCCAGAAGCATTTTTCCAGGTCAATACATTGGGCGCCGAGCTTTTGTATCAAACTGCCATCGATTTGGCAAAGCCTACAAAAGACACAGCAATACTGGACGTTTGCTGTGGTACAGGAAGTATAGGACTTTCTTTTTCAAAGGTAGTTATTTTTATTCTATAATTAGAAATACGTTTAATATTCAATAAGATTATCACTGCATTTGCCTTTTTCAAATGTTTCAATTAATGTTGTGAATATTTTTAATTACTGAAAATTCAGAAATGAAAAATGTGTACTTTAAAAGCATGTATAGCTTGCTTTTGAGTTTTTACTTTGGAACGATATCAATATAGATTAGTTATTTGTACAACGTCTCATTACCATATCAATTGTATATATATATATATATATATATTGATAGTACTGTGGAGAGGTGCTTGGATTAGAAGTCATACCGGATGCCATTATGAATGCGAGACAAAATGCAGTCATAAATAAAATAGACAATTGCGAATTCTTTGTTGGTGAAGCTGAACAAATTTTAACGCCTGTTATTTGCCGCGCAACAAAACCGGAAATCATCGTAGTTGTAGATCCACCTAGAGCAGGTCTACGTAAGTGCTCATAGTTATTTTTTTATTGATATTGAGATATAATCAGTTGTATTAATATTAATACAAATTTCGCAGTTTGAAAATACATGCGATAGCAATGATTAACTTTCATCTTGACATTTACAGACCAAAAAGCAATATTGGCCTTGAGAAGGTCAAAGAAGCTGAAGAAAATAATTTATATTTCCTGCGACCCTTTTGGGGCAATGAAAAATATTGTCGACTTGGCAAGATCTACTTCGAAGCAATATTCAGGAGAGCCTTTTGTTCCAGTCAAAGCTGTTCCTGTCGACATGTTCCCCCACACAAAGCACTGCGAATTAATTTTGTTGCTTGAAAGGATGCCTTCGACTTGTCAACCAGTTGATAGTCAAAGTTAACATTTTTCATCTACAGTTACGTATTTCAATCGAATAAATCAGTGAAGAGTAAGACAAATTTATTTGTTGCAATCTGCATGTTAAGAATTAGAAATTTATGTTTTAAGTTAACGACATTTAAATACATTTGGCATTAATATGCAATATAATCAGTTCAAGTTGCATGGATAAAATAAATTTATTGTTTATAAATGTATTTATTTGTATTAGTTGTCATTTTTTCATTAAATTGGGAAGAGACAGTCTAAAAGTGAATACATACAAAATAGCATAAAAAATTGTAATGTAGTTCAAGGTTTAACTTATGACATTTATTATGAATTTTTAAATAAATGAAATATTTTTACACACGCTTTTCATACAATTATTAAAATGAAATATCCGATGCGTTTTTCTTTGCGCATTTTTCTTTTTTATGCACGCAAGAAATACAAAATTTATCACTTCATAAAAGTAACTTTCAGTTGATTGGTTGTCGTAAGTGGCGATCAAATATTGTCATGACATATCTATCATATAAAATTATCTCAACTTATTCAACACTTGACAGCGTATTCAGTTTACTTATAAACGCGAATTAAAATTGCCAAGTAAATCCATGTAACACGCGCACTTTTATTATTAATTTTACAATATAAAATTTAATATTTACAATGTTTTACAAAAATAAATTTTCCATCGAAATAATGCGGAATATTTATCATCATCAATTTTTGTTGTTTCCATTTTTTCGTCACAGAACTAAAATAATTTTTGATTAAATCGAATTATAAAGTGACGTCTAATTGCCAAGAAACTCTATGTAACTATACCTACACATGGCCTCATTGATACACATACATTGTCTAATTTCTGTCACTGTTTTCTGCTTCAAAATGTATCCATCAGATCTTGACAATTGATTGAAAGGACTTTTGATGAACTAGGACTGAAATACTGGAATTTTGAACACAGCCATGAAAATTCAACTTATTATTGTTACTAAATATTTATATTTTGTATTAAAT
Organism: Aradophagus sp. ZL-2020; assembly: GCA_022817685.1. Classification (NCBI taxonomy): domain Eukaryota; kingdom Metazoa; phylum Arthropoda; class Insecta; order Hymenoptera; family Scelionidae; genus Aradophagus; species Aradophagus sp. ZL-2020. The sequence goes on along the minus strand of JABFOV010002308.1, from coordinate 10,039 downwards.
CACTATATATATATTTATTTATATATGTTTCATCGATAATTCACTATGTCACAGCTCTGTCATATTTTATAGCTTGTGAGATAAAGAAAAAAACAATAACATTATAACGAAAAATCAAGTGGCAACTGTCCCAATACATACATATATACTATATACGTCGTTTATATTTATATATAATACACATAAGTCAAGTTTCTGTAAAATAATCATAATATCCTGCCGAAAGTAAATTGATATGACCTTTAGAAACTGGTAATTTTCTAGAATTGAAAGAAAAATACAGTTTCCTGTTTTATTGGTAACTAGTGTTTAGAGTCATGGTGATATCAACGAGAAAGAATTAAAATGTCAAAACGGTCGCGTGGGAATAACAGCGAGGTAAGGAATAATCAATGTGTATACAATTGTTGAAAATCGTGATCAGTGCTTACAGCTAAGGCTCTACACTAGAAACGTAAGTAACGACAAGTAGGACAATACTACTAATGACTCTGCCCCCTGGCGGTACTGTTAAACAATAAATGTTTCTTGGAAGCATAGACAACATCTGATTTCTCTTGGATCCTAGGGATCCTGGGATTCGCGAATGAAATGGTAAAAGCAAAAATGATATGTAAAAAAAAAAGAAACGTAACTATAAACGAAACAGTAGACAGCGTGTCCCTGCTTGTTGTGTTCATTTACATTCTACGGTATGAAATGTCCTACGTTTTGGGCTTGATTTCTAACGTAACCGATTGGAGCAGCTATTTGTATGCACGTGTATGTGTATATATATGTATAATTTTATTGAACATTTCCCTTGTTTTCTGTACACCGGAGATCATTGATTCGCATGATATTTCGTTTCTAATCGATCGATCCGCTGGCCTCGCGCGCTGCATATCGGCAGATTCACCGTAGAATTTGATTCCCGGTGACGTTGGTTGACTCGATGAGGTCGCCCAAGCCTGCGGGATTAAGTGGTTGGGTGGTAAGAGTTGATGAGTGCAGCATCGACAGGTTCCATGCAGGACGGACAGGTGAGAGAACGCAATAGCCAGTCGTCGATGCAGCCGGCATGATAGGTGTGCATACACGGCAGGTAGCGCACCTCTTCGCCCACCAGCAGCTCCATCATGCAGATAACGCATTCGCCCTTCTTCGTGCCATCGTATCGGCGCGTTGGCAGATGCTGAATCAGTCCAATGCGCTTGGCGATGCGCACCTGCTGCTCCTCCTCGCTAAGCACGCTTCCGCCGGAACCCGCACCACCTAAGTTCAGGCCCACACCAATGGCTCGACTTATACCCATCTCTGTCGATTGCAGGTGTGGTTGCATCTGATGGTGTTGGCGCACGCCGCTAGTTGGATAGTAACCCCCAGTCAGTTCCTGCAAAAATTTCATCTTCGTATTTAATTAAGTTGAGATTTTCAGCAAAAACAAGTCATAATTATCCAGACAGCCACAATTTTCATAATGATAATGTAGTGACATCACTTAGCGATATTGTCGTGATGCATATACTGATATTATTAATAAGTTTCTCATTTATATATGCTTCAGACACATGTCACCATGTAATATTACTACGATATCACAATAGAGTCCTGATAATATCATCAAAGTGAGGGAAGAATTTCGCGTATCACACATAAATAGCATGTTGATTAAATCTTCAACATTCCTATTTCACTTTCAAATTAATAACTTCAAAAGTCTTCTGCAAGAAAGTTGATTCACAAAAAGTATACCTTTTTTCCAAAATGGTAAAATATAAATTTAATAAAAGTTAAAAAAACACATTTTATTGCGTTGTGAGCTTGTGAAATGTTCTTTGTGTTAATGCACACTGTGAAGTTCTGTTTGAGTAAAAGAGAGAGTCACTGGTGCTTTCTTTGTAACAGCAGTAAATCTTTTAATTCGTTTAATTCCTTAGTCTATCAAGTGTAATAATGAAAAAATTAAGTTATATCATGGACGAATTGGTTTCTTGTTATTATTGATTTAAATAATTCCACCTTAATTATTTGATAGAAACAACGAATTTTTATCTGATAATACAAAAATTTGTCATATTTATAATAAACCTTCATATATTTTTTAAATTACTTTCTTATTGCTACTATGAATCCATTAGATATTTAAAATACCAAAATTAACAAATAAAAATGTTATTTATACTTCAGTTGATTTGAAATATTATAATTTATTCTTACAAAATTAGGGTCAAGATATAATAGAAATCAATAGATTTTAAATTTGCTTACATTATATTATCCTTTATCAAAACCAAATCACCCATGTTTTTACTATCTTCTATCAAAATAGCTGCTAATTATTTGCTTATCTTTAAACAAATATTTTTAACAAATTTCAAAGAAAATTAAAAAATAAAATAAAATAAATAAAATGAAATAATAATATATAATTATAATACACATTAAAACTGTTACAACAACATGAGATATTTTTTATGCAATATCGTAATGTATCTCAATTGATGAAAGGTCTTTTTTTTCTTTCAGTGCAAAAGTCGTTTTTAATGTTTAAGTTCAATTTGAAATATCATATGCTCGGTAATGATACGTCCAGCTGGACATTAATTTAAAATGTTTGCATATATAAAACCAATTTTGCAGCAGTCACTGTTTCATCGTCTGTCTTCTTGTTGCTAACTAAAATTAAATTTGAATTGTCTAGCTGGATTTATGTCAAAAGCAAATTTTCAAATAAAAAATTTCCCCAATTGTGAGCATTCGATAAAATCGACTTGCCATCAGATACTTCCAGTCTATCTCTCCATCTCGCCACCTCTGTCTCACTTTCACTCTCTCTCTCTCTCTCTCATTCTAACTCTACCCACCCTCCTCGTCCCTCTAACTTCATTTTCTACTGAAATATAAACATCAGCTCGCAACAAAGTAAAGCAAAAAACTTGTCAGTACAATTTATATTGCAAGAAAATATCCGTTGTTAATGGAAGAAAATGAAATTATCTATTGAAACTGGATAATTAACTATCGCAAAGGAGCAAAGAAATATTTATAAACACAATAATCTCCGATTTATTTAAATAAGCGACGACTCATGAGAGAGCAACAACGCTGCATTATTGCTCCATTCTTGATTGTAACGTTCCGATCGAACGGTTTTTCTTCAGTCGCTTTGTCAACTTTTGTCTGCGCACTTCATGCAATGACAATGGATGAAATTGAGGAAAAAGTAAATAAGGGAAAGAAAATGATAAGGAAAAATGTTCTGTATGTATTGCAAAAGTAGACAAAAATATGAACATGAACAATAGAAAATATACAAACTTCATGTCTTACATATTTGTATGTTCAATAATGTATTCAAGAGCGTCTTTATTAGCCTATATATATTTAAGTTAATACATTTTATTCTGTTATATAATTATTATCTGAAATTTTCCAGGCATATCTTACTTTTTACAATACATACAGCAATGCTTTTAATATAATTTTCCTTCACATATGAACAACCATTAATGTGGGTATAAATTCACAAGATAACTGTTTTTATCAATTCAACAAACAATCAACAAAAGGAAACAAAGCTGAAGAAAAAGCAAACAAAAAATAGTCAGAAAAAGATAAGGTGAAAACGGCAAGAAATAGGAATTGACATTGGTGTTGGAGGACGAAAATCGAGTGAGAGCTTTACATTGTAGGGCAACGGTGAGGAGAAGATGTGCGACGAGCCAGACGAAGTTGCGGGATCGGCCGCGTTGATCAATAAGGTCGTGTTGTCCTGGAGTGCGCCGCCAGCGCGTTTCAGACAGTTGCCCATGTTTAGCCAGGCCGAATCGGCGCTCGCCTATCAGTTCCGTGCGCCGTCGATTAGCACTCAAGCGTCGCTCCGACATGGACTGCTACCAGCTCGGCCTTCATTGTGACGACGCAATTCACTCACTGACAACCACGACGCGCACCAGTTTGTTCCTCTTTTTCGTCTTCACCTGGTTTATAGGAGAGGGCTCGACTTTCGAGCCCGTCGCCTGTTCACTTCACAATGATCCCAAACGAGCCTTCCACCACCAGCGCATCCTCTCCCACCCCTCCAGCTTAAGACCACACAGCCATTTGACAGTCTGACGCACACTAAAATCATTTAATAGAGATTAGGTAAAATCTGAAACCAAGTGAATTTATTGGCGCATTTGGAAAGTAGCAACATTTTATATTAAACAAGGAGAGACGATTTGATTTGGATTAATATCAATATTTTTTAATTAAAAAAGTAATGTTATTAATTTCCATATGAGCGATGTGAAATGGGAACAAAAGTACGTTAGTCGAACGAAGACAAAATTTAGTATACGGATGATAAACAAAGGTTTTGTTGACTTTCTTCACATTGATTTTTCGATGATCATCAATGTGATTTGATAATTAGAAATATTGTAAAATTATATTTTGATGGATAAAATTCAACCGTGTGACTTTGTTACATAATGTGATGATGTGTTTCTTTTAAAGCAAAGTTGAATTTAAATAAATGTTTCAAAGAATAGGAAGATGAATGCTGTTTATTGATTTATTGTAGTATTTATACCTTAGATAGTTTAATTTCTTGTTATCATAACACTTTTGATACTTGTTATTTGAGATTAGATTGCGTTTAAGATTAAAGTTTGTATTGTTATTCTTTTACTGACGTTTTGAATTTGGCGCTCTACGAACATGAGATGTTTACATGGGGAATCTAGGAATCACTCTGATTGGTTATGCTGTGATCTTTTGTTTGGAGTCATTTCAAAACAAATATTCTATTGCTTCTATTGTGTGCATTGCAGTTTATAGTAAATATAGATAGCAATAACAACAACAACAACATTGCGTACATTTTAAAAATGGAATCATTTACTTTGAAAGTGATGTATAAATATACTCAATCGTAGCGTTATTTCGCAGTTTATTCAAGTCGTTTGATTGAACACAGAAGGTATATAAATAATAGTAAAATAATACAATAAAAAATTTACAAAATTAATTTATACTTACAGAACAATTGCTCAATAATCTACTTGGAAGAGTCGTTTATGTTGAGCTTCAAACATAACAAAAATCGTTTTTACTATACATATATTTAGATAAATTGATTACTTTTTTTAGACAATTTTAATTGTATTCAATTAAATAAATCTTTTCTTTTTACAGTTCTTACCTCTTACTGCGTGCAACGACTTGAAGTTGTCGAAAAGCACCGCGTAGAGCAATCTTCAGCGTGGTGGGGGTAGGCGCGTACGCAGGTCTGTTGGGTGGTGGGTGCGAAGCGGACTGAGACGGACACATTGACGCGGCCAACAGACAGGAGTGTGCGACGCAAAGACGCCCGTGTCCGAGTTTCGTGATGGCGATATCGTCGCTCGCGCACGGCGGCCCGTCCCAGTGAAGAGCGGGCGCCACGACGTCGCCGACGCGGATCCGCTGGCCCGAGTCATGGAAGCCAATTATCAAGCGACGCCTAGTCCAGCGCAAGCTTTGACAGGTGAGCCGCCGCGTGAATTCGCAAAAACGATAAATAAATAAAGCGGGACAATAAGAATAACAACAAAGAGGGAAGACATTGAATGCAAAGGGGGAAATGTGGTGGACGATGGAGCGAGTGCAACGCTGTGTCACCCACGCAGTCCGAGCCGGCCAAATAAGGCACGCGCACGCTTTCGTTTTGCTTGGCCACCTTTGTCGCTTAGCGTTCTTAACGCCGCCGGACGAAACGCCGATAACGACTCGCCGAGAGAGACGGCTCCTCATTAATTCATGATTCCTACGCCGCGTTCCTGGAAACGCTTATCAATGACAAGCCCCTCGTCTATTTTGGGTCCCGATTGCCGTCTCATTGCACGCTTCTCGTCCTGTGGTGCTCCGAAAAATGTGACATCAATGTTTAGAAAGTCTAAACAAAAGTAATAATTGGGTAGGGTAGGAGAGTTCCCTGGAAAAGGTTACTTAATTATTAATTGTTTAACTGAAAGAGTTCCATTTTGAGTAATTTTGCAACGAAAAACTTTCCAAAACGTCAATTGATTGTTAAGAATTATTTTTTAAGGCAGAATTGACTGGGGAACTTGTCCTTCACCTTCATAATCAGAAGTGAAGTTTCTGTTTCTCGTATGTTTTAGTGCATAATTTTTAACAAACGCTTTATCGTTCATCAAGTTTTATTCACATATTCAGTTATGTTGCGTTGGTTGTCGATGAGCAAATATCACTTTTCATTGAACCAACTCCTGAAATGTGTGACTACTAGTGTCATAGTTGAGCTGTCATGGAAATATTGTTGATCTAATTAATCACTGAGACTGTCAGTTGAGATAGAGGTAAACAATAAAGTGGATGTTACATGGCAGGGGGTCGTGTCATAAAGATGTGAGAGTTAAATGGTGATCTTGGTCTTGAAAGACTTTGCAAAACATTACACAAATATTAAACGAATGTGTTTATTTAATATGGCTTAAGATTTTAGAAATTTAAATGAAAAGAACTTTGCATTATATTGAAAATGATCATTTCTAATTAAATGGAATAATGGAATTTATTCTGCGCTGATTAATATTGGAACTTATATCATTATGAATAATTAAATTTTGTTTTATTAGGCTGGAGAGTTTTTTAGATCTTAATTTATTCAAAAGCAACATTTGAAATATTCATATTTTATATGAATATTTATTTATTTAGAAGATGGAAAAGTGCAACGCATTTCAAGCAAACCAATATATCTTTATGTTTTTTGTACTAAACTTTGTGTCTAACAAAATTAAATTACTAATATTATTTGAGAAATGATATGAAATGCATTATTTTTGTATTATTTTACAAACTTTTTATCTAATACTTAAATTACAAAGTGTTTGACTTGCAAAGCAAAACATTTCATGACGAATTAATGTTCACTTTAACTGTAACAGCTAGAACTAGTTAAATATTTGTATAACATTTACTATGTTTTCTTATTCTTTTACATATATATCAAGCCTAGATCCATGTATTGCATTTCATAAGTTCATTCATTCAGCATCAAATGAAGTCTCCAAGATATTTTTTTGTATGTAATCATCATGCTCTATAATTAATTTTTTATCACCTTTGAAATTAAAAGAACCATTGCTATGCAATGAGAGTTAAAAAATAACACTGCATAAAAATACGTTGAAGCATAGAAATACTAATTAGAAAGAAAAAAAAAGAGAGAAGAAAAATATTACTTAAAGCATTAATACTATTATATTTAATTATTATTTCTTAAATAAATGTTATAAAAATAAGATTTGTAATTTGTTACTTTAATTTCATCGATTGTTTAGGTTACTTTTAAAATATAATAAACTAAATTATGTTTTATATAATTAGTATTTCTCCTTTTGCAATAACAAAATTATAAAAACTTTTATGCTCGAAGCCTTATTGTATTCTGGCTTTTTGTCTTCGACTGAAGTTACATTAACTTTTCTATGCACACAACCAGTTGGATTGTTTCTTAATTTATGCTCATGCACGTTCTTCTTTCGGTTAAGCTTCGAAATAATGATAAATAAGCATTTCTAAATGGTTTGTTCCATGCAAGAAGATTTAATTAGTTATTCGAACATAAATTGTCATGATTGGCAGTCTTTTTCTTTCTTCCTCCCTTTTTTTTTTATTCTCTAATCTGATTTAAAATTGCGGGGTCGTTATTATCTAAAGGGAACTGAATTGTTGAAATGAAATAAGCTTTGAATCGCATATATCACATTTATATGATATAGCTTAGTATAATCTGAATTAGACAAAACAAATTTACTCGTTGAAATTGCCATTCAATTATTATTTATTCAAATGTATTTGAGGACCAAGTGATAAAATTTCTTTTGTCACCATATATTATTTTTTCTTTAAAAAACCTTGCACACTTTGCATATGTATGTGCAAGACGTTTGCAAAGTTTATTTTACTATGAATATAAACTGGAAATAAATTTGTCCATTGATAATAAGAATGTAAGTTCAAATTTAAAAATATATTTAAAACAAAGTTTTTCATTTACCTTTTTAGTTTAATATTTAATTATTTGATTTAAAATAAGACGAGCTTTGAATTCATTAGAAAAAAAATTGCAAATTTCCTGCACATCTTTTTTTGTCCTTTATATTTTTACACCCATTACCTCAATATAGTCAGTATCTTTTGCAACTTGTTTATGGACTTATTTTAAACAAACTGATAATATTAAAAGAAAAACAAAGTCAAATAATTGACAGCTTAGGCAATTACATTCGCCTCTCAGGGATAAATGATTATAGAATACTGAAATTAACTGCAAAGAAATTCTGTTTGGCACCTGCCGCTTAATTGCACAGAACGTCTTGAAATTGCTGTTCCATAACAAAATCATTGATCCCTGCCAAGTGAGATGAAACCTAACACTGTTGTATCTTAATTCAAATGTGAACTCAGGCTCAAACATCTTTCATTATCACTATGACAGCCCTAAACAACGATGTGGACGACCCGTACCCGAGTCTTTCAGATTACCATGATTATGAGCCGAACTTGGAATTTGACGACACTGAACTGCAAGCGACATCAGCTAATGGTGACAATTTTTTATGTATACATAGCTGTTTAAAAATATTGAATGATGATAGCAAATATAATTTTGATTATAATTTGATTCGATGTTGAACACTTACAAGCACTTAAGTAAAAATTTAATGTAAAAATATTTCAACATTAGAAATGTGTTTTTCATAATATTTTAAAATAAAGTAAATTATGTTCTTGAATTTTTACAAAATAGACAAAATAAAAAAATAAGTATATTTATTCAATATTTTTTATTCAAAAGTTTTCTTAAAATCGTAAATTTATTTGTCATTAAAATAGCTAGATTACTTCGTAATGATGTAAAAGCTTTATTTGTTGTCGGATTGACCAACAGTTACTGCAATTTCAATAGTAATTTTTTGTCGTCCATTCAAACCATTTCCAAATCACGGATTTTAATTTCTACTTTTGGTAATTTTAGCTAACCAATTATTGGAAGAGAAACTGGATTTGAACGTGGGAAGTGTCGTGACGGGGATAGATTATTTAGAAAGTCCAGTAAGCGATGGAACGATTGAAGAAAACTTTGAGGAAGCTTTGGTAGACGCTCCAATCATTGAAACTGGTGCGTAACCTTTGGTAAAATGTCGCGGCATTTTAATTAGAGTGCTGTTTAAGGGACACATTACTTCGAACAATTTTACTGCAGGAATCATTATAACGATTAAGGTTTAAAATATATAAAAACAATTTTCAATTGTAAATTTGCAGTAAAAAGTATATGCACATTGAGTTTGCAGCATCTTTAATAAATTCAAACTTCAATTGATTTATAAAAAGTAATTCAATACAGTAAATTCTATTAGTTATTCTAAATTACAAATAAAATACGAATAAACAAACTTAGGAATTTCTTACAATATATTAGTATGAACTAGATTAAGATAAGATGTATTAAATTATAATGGCAATATCATTTTTATCTAATTGAAAAATATAATTATTTATTTCAAAGGTTGAATAATTAGTTTAACGTTATTTGATATATATTAACGCCTAATGTATTGTTTAAAACATGAACAAAGAAGATTAATGTTTTATTTATTATTACAGCGGAAGATCTTGCTGTTCTCGACGAAGAGCTCGCCGATGAAGAAGATTATTCAGACATTGCTCGCCTAGGCATCGTGGAAGTTGTGGGAGATGACAGTGCTGGCCGCAAAATAATTGTTGTGTCGGCATGCAAATTACCAGCTATTGGCAAGGAGGCCTTCAATCATGCAAAACTACTTAGGTCTAGCCCTTCAGAAGTGTAAACATAAGATGGATGCATGACTTTGACGTTCGTTTCTGAGTTTTAGTTTTTGCATCGCTATAAATGTTCCTAATAGAACTTCATGCCAAGTTAAACAGAAGTTGAGACAAGTTTAACGCGTTAATGAACGTCCAAATCAAGGCGCTAATTTCCATCAGAATGCACTTGAGTTTTCCGCGTAAACCCGCGAAG
>JABFOV010002307.1:0-20478 GCA_022817685.1 Aradophagus sp. ZL-2020 | reverse complement strand
GTTCATTATTGTATTAAGTTCAAAAGAAAGTGCGCCAAAAAAAGTTAAGGTAACAACTACTTATTTGCTTAAAAAACTATTTTACTTTTTCCGCAAAGGCCTGATACAAAAAAAAAAAAAAATAAAAAATTTAAAATGTGAAATTCACTGTGACATCTTCTTAAATTCACGTTAATAAATTTCATTCACGTTAAAACTATTTTACCCCGAACAAAAAATCTACAAAGCGTTTTGTTGCCTAACTGGAACGTAAACAAGTTGAACAAAACAAAATATTAGAAGAAAATTAAAATATGTTAAATCAACACACATAGAAAAATATGTATCTAAAATTAACTGTTTTAACCCAGGAGTAGGCGCGTTAAATAAAATTACGTCAATTATCGCGTAATGGGTTCATTTTTTTAGCTTAAATCATTTATTTTAGGTGGTTAATGATTTAATCATGATGAAACAATTTTTAAAAATCAATTTTTCATTGAATTGACATTTCGTTAATTTAATTCGATAGTTTTGATATGTAAAATTTAAATAAACTTTTACTTCAAAATCTTTGGTTCCATGGAATTTTTTTCACAAGTGTATAAAATACAATAATTAACACATATTTTACACACTATTTATCATTTATGTGTAAAATATATTTTAATTATTGTATTTCATAATTTTGTAAAAAAAATTTGCATCTTATAATGTCAATAAATACTAACATTAGTAGTCGCGCGTACGTTCGAAACGATCGCGGTTCACTTCAAATGTATATTTTTACGATTCAACATTCACTATCATATTTTTATTTGTAATATTCATATTTAAAATGCTTGAAAATGAATTTAAATGGCAATGAAAGATATACATTTCATTTGAAATTTAAGAAATACTCACTAAAAACTGAAAAGTGCGGCAAAATGACCGCGTGCGCGCCTATTCCCGGATTAACATTATTAAGACTTATGAAGAATACAACCAAAATATTTAGTATAAACTGACATTTTACTCTCTAAAATTAAAAACAATAAATTTATAGCTGTTATTTATAGCTAGCTATTTATAGCTAATTCATAGCTTGAGGTCGTATTATCAAATAATATTTGTTTTTAATTCAATTCAATTGATAGTTTTTTCTATTAAGACTATTATTAATTATCAGCTCCATATAATGTACGCGACCAACAATGTTTTTCCATCTCATTTGAAAAACGTACAAAGAAAAAAAAATAGAAAAAAGGAAGCAAAAAATTCCGATACCGGGAATCGAACCCGAGCCTCCTGGGTGAAAGCCAGGTATCCTAGCCACTAGACCATATCGGAGTACATAGTAGAAGTGAGTAACACGCGATCTCGAGCAGTGACTCTCTGTGCTGACGATGCGGTATACGAATACAATACAGATAACTGTTTCTATGTAATACGTGCAAACTAATGTGATTTTTAATTTGAGATAGTTATTTAGGATATACATCTTTATGTTGATGAAGGTAAATACATATAGTTAAAAATTTTTTAGTTTATTTCCCTTACTCGATTTATAGGGAATTTATAATATTAATTCATATAACATTACTGTATTCTATAATTCTATAACATGGGCCGAGTAAAGCCACAATACACGGAAAATAATCTGCTGATTATGGGAGTCTTGTAAATGTCACATGAAAATTCCTGTGTGAGCTGCAACAAAACATTATATAATGGAAACGGTTAAAACTACGAATAATTGTAAGCGTGTTATTTGTGAAAAAATAATATAATTTACGAGTCAAACAAATAAGAAAAAGAAGTCACCTTTAAGTGAACGAAAACCAACAACACTTAATGTTGAAAACCGTCAATCGCTGTCACTCGCGCATGCGTGTCATCAAAAGCCTTGAATTTCTGCAAGTCCAGAAAAAACAACTGATGTTCGGCGCATGGCAAACTAGTAATACTAATACTACTACTTCAACTATAAGGAAATACTCTCATGTTCTATAGTTGTATAACGTTATAGAAATCTATGCTGCAGAAGCATGGAATTCTTGCAAACGTAGCTCAATGGTGAGGAAACTGCAACCGTCTGCGCATCGTACTATTCGATTATAGTTGTGTTATGGTAGTGTTTAGACTTCATACTCTTGTAGTTGAAACGTATCTTTACCGTCATAATATACGTATCTATACAGAAATAGAATAATTGTAATATATATAATAATTGTAATGATTCTAGAGCTATGTATAACCCATAAAATACACGCATACTATGAATCTACACCATTAGCGCAATAGATTTCTCTCCTCGTATAGTTTAGCGAATAATTCATTTCCTGTGAAGTCAACAGAATTTTATCCCGTGTAGGGTTATGTACTATGTATTATGAACCAAAAACAGCTCTACACGTAAAAAGGTGACATTGAAACAATAACAGATTTATCTTAGGTCACTGAATGTTGAAACAAGAATATTTTAATTTTGATCTTAACTAGAAACGTATTTGACTCAAGATTGAAAGTTTATTTTTTGTTTTAGTGACCTTTAAATCTACGTCTGGTCAACTAAATCAATTATAACTCTGTCGTAAATAACCCATCAACGATGCCCTAAAACATCGCCAACAAAGTTCAACCATTTTTCGAAACATTCATAGTGTATAAATTATGTAACGAATAGTTCAAAATTTTTTGAAAACATTTGTGCTATTATAGTCTATAGGATTTACCGACAATACCATAAATGTGTATACAACTTATTATACTACAAGTATGAAACTCATCATCGATACTCATTTAAGGACTGTCTCATTCAGTCATCAAACATTGACTGAATAATTCTCCAAAAGGTTCCATACGTGTCCCATAAACGTCGTTTCACCCCGTCATTAGTACGGAATGAAAAGCGCAATCCAACGGCGAGAGCACGTGACGTTCCTCGATTCGTTGACGATTCATTGAGGATGGCGTGAAAAGAACGATATAATAGGCCAAGATCAAGAGGGATAATAGACCCTGGCCGGCCGAGCGGAGGAGCAACTGCGCTTTATTTGTAGCGTTCTTTGTGACAGCGCCCTCACCAACGGACTGCAGTTGACCTGCACCGCTCGCTCCTTTTCGCCAATTTGCCAGCTTTTGTGTATCAACACCGCCGAAACTCGGCCGACTTTTCGACCGGGCCCGTGATTTTCACGCGTCACTTCCGCACGGAAAATTGGCTCGACAGTTCGAGGGGTAAAGGGAGGGGTGCACTTTTATAAAGGCCGCTGTTTAAACGAGGCAACGCGATTATTTATGAGTCGCGCGGGATCGCTCGTCGAGTGCCGACAATTTATATGCGAAAACGAAACGCTACGCAATGGCGCCGGGCGAATTTAATTATGTCGCACGGCCGGCTTCCGATCGGGCAACATCGACAGGGTTAACGGACCGAGAAGTAAGTGGTTGATGACTTTTTCGGAGAAACTAACGGGAAATATGGTGCAATGAAGTTGAGCTGTCCTAATACACTTAAAAGGAATTTCTTGATAAAAGAAAAACTTTTTTCAAGAGAAGAAAAAAAAAATGGTTTTGAAATAGCAAAAATAATCAAGAACTGAGTCAGGTTTTAACGTCATTCTAGATTCAGCCAGAATTTTTAAATTTAATTTCTGAAATATGTTACTAAAATTCAGAATCGTCAACCCACATGAATTCCTGGAAACATCGGATCGAAATTTGAAATTTCCGACATTAAGAGGTGAAAATTTTAATGGTGCATAACGAAATAATGTTTTTTAAATGTATAATAAACATAATAATGGTTGAACACTTTTTAGACATTTTATGGAATTTTAAAACGTTTTAAAACACTATACGTTAATTTTAATTTTAATTACAAACAATTTATACTTCTAAAAATTTGGAAATTTGAAATTTAAATTTAAAATTTTTAAATTCTTTTAACAATTGAATTGGCTTTAAGTAAAATTAAAATGTTATCTTTTAATCAAAGTGTAAAACGACTAAGAATTCGAATTAATATATGTAATAAATTTATTTATATCAAAAACTGTAAATTAAAATTATATATTTACATATACATTGGATACATACATACATTGTGTAACACATTTGTCGAAAAGCTTATAAGAATAGGGAGAGGGCAAAACTGAAAAGGAAAGTGGAATCATAAATCGGTCTGAGAAAGGTGTATTTTCTCAAACCGATTTAAAACCAAAATTGCCAATAAATCTTCGTAACATTATTATGTGTTTGTTTTACAAACATTATGCAACGCATGATATGTCACTCTTACGTCATATATTAAACAGTCTTAATCATCCAGCATAAGACTTTCATATATCCCGCACGTCACATCTGTAACTAATATATTTGGGGACATATGTTCCTAATGCAATATACAACGTGCAATCATCGACTAAATGTAATCATTTTTCGAGATCCATTTGCCGAGGGAAACGGGGTCTGAATTGACAGTAATATTAATTTTTTGTTCTGAAGTTATTGAACCCATGCTTAAACACGACTACAAATCTTGCATAAAAAAAGATTTTTTATATATATTACATGACTAAAGAAATTATATTTTTTATATGTGTGCATTAGCTTGCAATATAATATTCGGCGCAACAGTAAATCAAATAATAAGTTTTAAAAATACGGCTTAATTTTTTGTCGCGTACTGAGTGCAAAGCGCGGTTAAATATTATTTAATATATTATTTTATATTATATTACTTTATTTAACATATTATTTCATATTCTATTAGTTTATTTAATATTATATAATATTTAACAGCGCTTTGCACTCAGTACGCGATAAAAAATTAAGCCTTATTATTTGATTTACTGCTGTGTCGAATATTATATTGCAAGCTAAAATACAAATATAAAAAATATAAATATAAATTTAATATTTATATGTATAATATAAAATATATTTGAATATAATATACACAAACTGAAGATCATTTATTTATTTATTAATTTTTTTCTTATTAATCGATTAAATAATCATAATCGTAAATAAATTAGATACTATTGCACATCATTGTTAGTACATCTATCTCCTTTAAAACTGCCGTTGAAAACCATTCCGTTTCAGAATATTGCTGAAAACTATCTCGATTCAATCATTACCATAAAAACTATCTTGTTTTAAAATCTAGTGGAAAACTGTCTCGTTTCACGAAACGAGACACTTTTTGAACGATATTTCGAAACAAGACAGTTTTCAGCAATATTTTGAAACGACACAGTTTGCGGTTATATTTTGAAACAAGGTAGTTTTCTCCGAGTTTTTGAATCGAGACTGTTTCCAACGATATTCTGAAGCGAGTGACTGTTCCTAAGAGCCATCGATGTGTCATACACGCGATAAATGATTCCTAATTTTTACGTTATACATTGTAATCACATTGTTTTTATAATTCTGTCAAAATTAATTTTACTGTTCGACAATGATCTCAATGATGAGGTAAAAAAAGCCGAAATAATAAACTAATAAATTAGTTAGTGTCATCGGTAGGAATTGGAGGCATAATATTTCCATTTAGCCCAATTCTCAGTGGCTCGGTCTTTCGGTCTGTCAGATCACAGATGCGCTTCTTAGCGCACGTTCCCATTCTCTGTCCCTCCCCCAGCCGTGCCGCCGATCAGCCAGAGCTTAATATGCGTCTCGCCATATTTCACGGGGCATTATCATCCTTTTTTCCCGAGCTCATTCTACGATCTGCCGACTGAGCGTTCATAATTTCCTTGTCCATCGCTGAAACGTACGTTTCGATAAGGTCGTCGCTTTTTCGCGACATTAAAATCACATTTCATTCAGGGCGACAATACGGAAATCGCAATTAAAATAATTACCCCCTATAGAACATAACATATACATCCACGTCTGGAAAAAAATGATGTATCTGTCAGAGTGCATAAGAAATTTGAAAAATAAAAAGTATAATTATAAACAAACTTTCGCTGATGCGTCATCTATAACAAAACTATTTCCGTAATTTATTTATATTTCTAATTTGTATTTTCGATCTTAAAAAAATGTAAGTATAATAAGTGACATTTTTTGAGCATTACTTTATACTAGTTCAAAACTAATCTCAAAATGTAATATAATATGAAAATCATTAAGTGGTAAACTTGTCTTTAGCATTTTTTTATTTTCACTCAATTATACTTACAAATTGAAATTAATGTGATACAAAGTAATCATAATCATCATTTGAACGACCATAGTTACCGTTTAATTTTTCCAATGCAGGAGAAAACAGTGATAATCATTATGTACCCAATTTGTTCGCAAAAAGATGTAATTGGAAAGAAAAATATGTTGGCGGGAAAAAGTGACAATTCAAACTTCATCAAACAAACCATAAACTAAAAAATTGAAAAAAATGAACAAAGGATTAAACTAGCGGAACAAGCAAGGTACAAGCAATTGCACTTGTTTCAACGGGAAATCAGTCAAGCTCATTGAAGAAGCATTATAAAATGATTGCTGCGCCATTAATCACGCATGCGCGTCAAACTCGAATCGAAACGAAACGAATTGGCGCGCGGTTCGTAGGTTCGCGCGCTCGGTGTGGCGCGCGAAATTGAAAAGACGAGGAACGATGCATCAGTGTCATCGCCGGGGCCGCATTGTTCGCGGGCCGGCCGATTTGTTCCTAATGAGATATTAATGGCGCCACGCTGCGGCTAGAACGGTAACTAGTCGATGATGGATCGACACGGTACGTGCATGGAAAACCGACATCATCATTGCGGTTGATATTTTCAAAATCCTATTGCCGTCCGTGCGTATATCCCTCGTCGCCTCGGCAGATGCCGCGTCCAGTTCGCCAACTTTTTACAGCGATTGCGCGTGAGAAAAGCGCCGTTCCGTCGCAAAACCGCTTATTTTGCAATGCAATTACATTCGCGCGATGAAATTTTGTTGAAATTGAAGTAATAAAAAGAAGTAAACGATGTTCCCACATTACTTCTTGAATTTTTCATTCTGATTATTGCAATGAAAGATCAAATTTAATAATTTACTGAACGTAACTTACTTGTTAAAAAACGACATTTTCTTATCTAGAGGTTAGAACTTCCCGCAATGGATATTTTTAAATGTTTCAAAAGTGTTAGAAATGCAAAGAAAACTTCCTTCCCTTGTTTAGAGGTCTGGAACCTCCATTGATGACTGTTTATAGACATTTCAGAAGTGCTGAAAAATGCGAAAAAAATCAATTTTTCCTATTCAGAGATGCAAAACCTCCTTAAATGAATGGGCAGTTAATGATTAATGCTATATTTTACTTTAATTCGCATAAATGTGTCTCGAAGTAGAATTTATGAATTGAGTGACTGCAAATCCAAACAGACGGACCCTCGTCTGGTGTCGATTTTCGAGTAGCTCGTGGACGTGAATGGGTCAGGCGTCAGTGACGTATATGCACGGTTGGTTTCACGTGTACGATGAATGATAGCACCGACAAAGAATAGCTACCTTAAGCTTATTTGTCACTTCGACCTGAAAATGGCTCCGGCAGATGTTCCCGCACTTTTCTATACGTGTTAAGTTGACTGCATTTATATGTATTAGTGCATCGAGAAAAATAGTGTAATTTTTATAACAAAAAGTTTGGTTTGCGTTGTGATCAACAAACCTGTTTTTAAAGTTTGTATTTTATTTTATGATTTATTTAAATTATTGTACAAATGGTACAAATTATTTATAATTAAAATTTTATGGGACAAAGAATGTCCCATCAAATGTAAAATATTTTATATTTTATTCAGTAAGAAAACAGACTATAGTAGCAACAATTCGAGTTTGAAAATTAACTGGATATAGTTTCAAATTTGAATGTCAACAAATTACACTGTTGTGTTAATGATTCTATTTCGTCCGTGACAAAATCTAAGAAAACACATTTTTGGAATATTGTTTGATGTTATACCCAACAATTGATAAAATTTCAGCTTTTCCAAAATAACGACCTTGTTCATATATCTAATATATATGAATATTTGTATGTATGTACATACAAACTGCCACACGTACACCAGAACCCCCTGCAGGACCCTCTTTGCCGGGCAACAAAGGAAGCTGTCATATTTAGACAGCATTAGCGTTAAATTTGGCCATCGAGACGTTTTAATAGGACCAACCTCGTGTGTCAATTTGACTTTTCTAGTTGCCTTTACTATCTGATATACTCTTTGAAATTATCGACTTTTGAAACGAGACACAATAGTAACAATTGCAGTTGGCTAGATAGAAGGGTGGGAAAAAATTCAACGATCAAGCTTTTCAAAAAGTCAACTATGACAAAAAATTTTGAATTGCTCAACTGACAAATTTGTTAATTGAAACCTTTGTGAAATATACATTTTTGTTGCTTCTTCTTTTAATTCTTTGTAATATATATTTGTTTTTTTTTTACAGATCTTTAAGAAAGTACACATGTGATTCATGATTTCTATACGGCAACTATAAAAAACGGATGTTGAAAATAAAAATATAGATCACGTAAAAATCATCGTTCGTCAAGAAAAAATACATAAATATAATTTAAATTTTTCATTATTAATGTATAACTTTTGTTTATTTGAAAGATTAATTTGTATCGTTGTTACAAATTTTAAATAAAAGTGTTTTATATAAAATAAAAGTCTAAATAACAAATAAATTCTGAATAAAAGTAAAAAATAAAAAAATTTAATTCTATTTTTAGTCAAAAGAAAAAACTTTCTTGAAACAAGAAAATCACTTCAACTTAAGACACTAAAAGGTTATGATTTAAATGAAAAAATAATGGTCAAATTTTATGACTTTTGATCAAATTCAAGATTTTTGTAAGTGTGAAAAGATTACCTAAAACTTAAATTACAGTTTACTTTAATTAGTTAATATTTACTTATATTAGTAACAAAATCTTTAATAAAAAGGTTAAAGTAACAAAGAAAAACAAAAAGACGATTAACAAAGGTGTGTAGACTGTTAATATAACAATCTTAAACTGTGAATCAGATTATTGTGTGAACTGATAGTTAACATTGATTATTGGCAGCCATCAATTTTTTATGTTAATCAATAACACTATCAGTCTGAACATGTTGAATTTACATTTAAAAAAACTAGTGGTGCTCCGTTTTTCTCACAAAACAAAAAAAATAAAATCGCCGTTTGCCCAATGACGAATTTTATTCACATTATAACGTAACGTAACGTAAAAGCAAAGCTGATATCAAAGGCTAATGAAATTCGATGTGGCAATAAAGTACAATTTGTTAAACATCGGCCAGCAACTGAACGTACGCCGGGCGTTGTTGAAATAATTGTACGGAAGTGAGCCGCTGTGCATTATTCACGGGCGAATGAAGCGGCGTGGCTAATCTCGTGTCATCAACCCGGCGCACGATTCCACGCTCGCAGGGTCGCGCGACACAATGCGCCTCTGCTTCAACGGCAATTTCACATTCGCGCGGTGCAACCGTGCCCCTACGGCGTGCCCCAAATCGTGTCATTAATAAAATTTCATGTGCCAGAAAATTACGTCTCAATTACCGCGATTCGCAACCGTCACAGGGAACTCGTTTCACGCGGCCATTATTATCCTCGCGATGAAGACATTCTGTGAAATCACAAACGAATTCAGTTAATTGGTCCGAGCATGACCAACTGTAACTTTTTTAGGACTTTTGGAACTTTTTTACAACTTTAACTTTTTACAACATTACTAGGTAATTTTTTATTATGAAATTTTATTTTCGTTGGAAAATACATACAAGAAGTACAAAGAACTGTCAACATACAGTCTGTTACATAAGAGCGTGTCGTTCATAACTTCGTCAATAGATGGCGCGCAGATACCAGTTTATTTGCACGTGTTCTTCAATCATTAGAGAAGAATGCTTTATGGTTATATTCTTTATTCGACTTGTTTTACTGTGTTTAAATCAACTATTCCAAAATGAGTGCTGCGTATTCGAGCCATTTTGAAGCAGTGTTTCTGTGTACTAATCCAAAAGGACCAAAAATGTCTTGTGCAGCTGCAGCCCGGTACATGAGAAAGGCGGAATCGTTCGTCAAGAAGTTGGTAGCACGATATAAAGCGGTACAAAATGTTGACGACCTACCGAAACGAGGAAAACGCCGCTCAATGTCAAAATCGAATGATAAAGTAATTTGTGCCATTTTTCAAAAGCATCTCGACCATTCGCTGCGCCAAGTACAAGAATTATTATTGAAAAAAGGAATAAATTTAAGCCTGAACCTGATCCGACGACGTTTGCAGGAATCTGAAATCAAATATATGTCTACAAACTTGAAACCTTTTTTGAGTGAAAACCGGCTAAACTGGGCAAAAAAAAAACTGGGCCTGGCTTCCGAGAAGGCATGCGTGGTCTACTAAAAGCAATCGCGTTGTTCAGCGCACAGTTAAACAGCCGGTAAAAGTCCACGTCTGGGGATGCTTCTGTTTGAAGGGTTTTGGTGTTTTGTATATGTTTACGGGCAATTTAAACGCTGAAAAGGTGAACGAAATTTATCGAAGATGTTTATTGAAGTCCGCTAAACGATGGTTTGGCCCAGATACAAGTGCATGGGTACTTCAAGAAGACAACGACCCAAAACATCGAAGTCGTGTGTGTACGGAGTGGAGGCGTGAAAATGGCATCACCACAATGTGTGGTCTCTCATGATGATGAAGCTCAGAGGAAAAGGGTTTACAATTTAAAGCAGCTAAGTCGACGGGTTCGAGAAATTTGGAGGTTTCTGCCTTTTAAATTAGCCGAAAAACTTGTCAAAAGTATGCCTCGACATTGCCAAGCTGTAATCGATAATAATGGGGACTGGACAACTTATTAGGTGAAATGCATTTCAGTTTAATATGTATAATACACGGTACAAATATATTTTTAACTGTTTTGTTTGTTTTTTCAGAGAAATAAACGACACGCTCTGATGGAACAGACTGTAAAAGAAAAGACTGTTAAACCGACAGTCTTAGCTTTAAAATTAACTTGTTTTTGAGGACTTTGAGATTAAAACAGTCGCGGATCCAGAAATTTGAATAGTAAGGTCGCTAAAAATTTAAATACATAATATAAACAAAGAAAATAAAATTGATTGAAAATTCTGCGTGTACAATTTTCGAACGCAGTTGTTACCAAACGCTTATCTTAAATGTCCTGTAAGTCGATTTTCGTAACTGTTTACATTAAATGAACTTTAGTCTGCTAACAATCTTCAGTTATGTTTACACTCTAAGACTGTACATGCAACAATCAAATTACTATTTATTTGCCGAAAATTACATATTATGTTATTATTAAGCATACCAAATGAAAAACCATCGTACATAGTATTTTTGCAAGATTTGCAGTAAACGCAATGGAGGGGATGTGCAACCCTACCTATGCCACTCTGGTGCGCGCGTTCGCGAACTCGTCAAGCTCAAATGTTTGCGAGCACGGTCGACGTGACGTAGATTTATTCGTGTTTTGCGGATAAGAGAAATTTATTGCCGACCATTTTTACACATTGGATTATCCAACGAAAGAAACGGCATCCCATTTCGAATCATAGCTGGAGTAATTTCGCAAGCCACGTTCAATTCGCCCCCGAGAGATGGCGTTAATCATCCGACAGATAATTCGGCTAACATTAACGCGCGGTCAATTAGCGGCGTTGTTGATTCGCGCGGTTCAACAGTCAGCGTCACGTGCAACCCGACAAAAAAACATGTTTTTGCTACCACATATTCTCGCGCTTTTTGCGCGCGCAATGCAGACACATTTGAACAATTACTGAGCGAAGAGGGCGTTCCGCGCGGCACGCATCATAATTATGTTCGACGATTTAGACGATGGATTTTAATGTCGCTATTATGTTCGCCAGGTTTATCGGCCGACGATTATTATAATTAGGTTTTCGATGACGATAATGATTATTCCGTTTATCGTTGTTGAACAAAGAAACGTCGTGTTTGAGATTCCACTGTAAGGTATTTTGATTTTAAATCTTTGGTGATAAGGAAAATATTAATGAAATTCGCGTTAAATCGAAAATATTCTTTTCCGATTGAGTGATTTCATTTTTGTGAGAAAGATGTACGAATTGTAATAAAATGATCTTTTTTTCTCTGGTACTGTATTTTTATTTAAAAGGTTGGTTATTTCCACGAGACTCAAATTTTTGCACGAAAACTTGTAAAAAATTATCTATTCAACATTGAGGCCTTATGTGGGAACCATAAAGACTATTTTTCATGTGTACAGTTTGATTAATCATAAAAAATGTATAATCTCTACGTTAAGCAGAGCTTTTTCGACTTAATAAACAGATCGGGAGTAAAATGTTTATAAAAAAAACTTGACTTTCGATGTACTGACATTCTATCACTTGCTCACTCGATCTGTTAACAAAACTATCGACTATATAATTAAGGTTACTTTTCATGATGAAAATAAAAACTAGTTTGTACAAAACTAGTATGCACACCGTTCTATCAAATGCAAATGAGACGGATATAGCTTAACTTTGAAACAGTATACACATTTTTTGTTTAAATTATGTTAACAACCCTAACGGAACACGAATACAAGTTTGATATTGATTTAATATCATTATTGAATCAATATGTGAATGTCTGTTTCATTAATATTGATTGTATATTCGCATGTCTGTACAATATTGAATTAAAAATCCTGAACTCACTCATTACATTAAGTCAGTGTCAAATATATGTTCATGTTCTTTTATAAAAGTCACATTTTTAACGCAATTGATTGTCTTAATTAATTTTGAATGTTTCGTTTATATGGATGGGCTAAAAAACAAAATCACACGAATTGGTCCCGCCCTTCCTAAAAAAACAAAAAAAAAAATTAATCCTAACTCCCCTTTACTTAAAGAAAAGGAAAAGGTTAAGAAATTCGTACAGTTTTTCTTTGAAACATACTAAAGAATTCTGTAACGAAAATTTTTGAATGTTTCATCTGTAGCAAAGTTATCTTTGTTTAAACGCAGGAATGCAAAAAATAGGCCGTTTTTATATCATTTCGATGTATTTTTTCTATTTAAACTATCATAGTTTTTGAACAAATGGTCAAAATAATCATTTAAAATGGTCATATCAAAATTTGAGTTTTACTATATTATAGTAGAAGTTTTAAAGTAACCACAAATGCGAAAAAATATCAATCTTTTTTAATTGTGCACTTATTACGTAAAATATTTTGCAATTTTTGTTACAAGTAAAAAGACTTTTCTCATCGATTTTAGTAAGTCGAAAATTGAGTATATTTATATTTTCCGATTTCCTGGATACATATAAGTTAATATAAATATATTAAAAATATTTTTCAAGTTTTTCAATTATTGGACACTATGACAAATATTGTTTGCGATTAAAAATACACGTATATCTGTATAAATAGTCTAATTTGTAACATTCCAGCCATATTTTCCGCTGCGTTATCTACGATTCATGCGTTTCAATTGAGGTGTATGATTTTTAATGGCGGTTCGTTAGGTAACGTGCGACGCAGGACGTCCATCATCGAATGCCATCGCGGATAAGAGGAAAACGCGCAGTTTAATCTGGCGTGGTATCGTGGTCCTCGTCCAGATGATGTAGTGGGATTTTATCACAGGCACTATCGCGGAAAATAATTAAAACGCAGATCAATAGGTGGCACCAACACGCCAGGCGCACGCGGCCCTCACAAAACGACGCCACCAATCGATATACACGCGCGACGCGCCGCGACCCAACCAATCATTTGATCTACCGATTGCCCCCCTCCCCTCCTGCCCCAAAACCCGTCACGCCGTGCTCCGCCGAATCGAATCCGCCGAATATAATTCACGCGAATTCCGCGTGACCGACCCATCGGTTAGATTGAATTTTTGATGAGAGCGACTGCATTATCGGCGCCATCTAATGACCGTGGGGCCAAATATTGAAAAATATGCAAATTGGCCGCCAGGGGTTAGCCTGGCTTTACATGACGGATGGACGAAAAATAGTTGCACTACAATTGCTTCTCTTATCTCGTTACCTTCGTTATCTAGGTTTATCTTATTACATATCCTTATCTTATACTATATACAGACTTGAAATCGTAATTTCAAGTCTGTCAGTAAAAGATTGGCAATTCGATGGAAATGACTATTCGTATTAATGAATTCGGAAAATAATATAATTTACAGTCAAAAACTGTTATATTAACGATAGTGATGGCTGTTTATTAATGATTTAATCGCCAACCGATTAATCAAACGTCGATCAATCGATTAATTTTTGATCTAAAATAATTAATTTTCGACTTTTATATATATATATAATAATTGAAATAATCGAAATTGCTGATAACAGAAGAAAATACATTTTTTTATCAGAAATAACTTTTATTTCTTTAGACTTTCTTGTTTTGCAAGAAATAAACTGACTAATTTTCACTTAATTTGTTCAGTATATTGTTATTTCTTATTTTTCTTATAACAAAAATACACGGAGAAAAAAAGAATATGAAACTTTTCAATTTTTCTTAGGAATCGGCGACTATATGTCAATGATTTAAAAGTTTAAAATAATTATAGGTCTATTTTAGATTCTCATTCAAAACATTAAAATCTCATGTGAAAAAATTAAAATATCAGGTTTTCAATAACTCGAATACAATCGATAATTTCTTATAATAAAAAAATAAACAGAAACGTTTGAATAAATCCTAAAAAGTATTCAAATATAAAACATAAAATGATGTAAAAACTTCATAAATTTTATTATAATATTTGAAATGGACGAAATATTAAATAACTCTGCCGTACAATTTTTAAATTTCAAATAAAGTATGAGAAAAATTGATACATTCCTTGAAATTAGTCGCATATTTTTTATTCATTTTACATGTGCATTGTCAAAGCAATCAGATAAATTGCAAATAAAAATATACATTTCAATTTGCTTTCAATAATTGTATATACGTAATAATTTACATATAATAAATTAGTATTATAGATAAAGTTTATCAATGAAATTGACTCATTAAATGAATGAGTTTACATTTGGTAACAGTTTCCCTGTTTATTATAAAACAAATTAGTTCAAAGGTGAACAGAATCATGTCCTTTACAAATTCTAAAGAAATTGAATTAACCGCCAATGCTCTTAAAGTTATAATTGTAGAAAACTTTCTCAAAGTTATATTCGATGACCATAAGAGGTATATATATTACATTCCTTGAAGGACTGTCAGCAATGTTATTTCTGCGGTATTCAAGTAAAAGTCTTGTAGGTTAGACAATGCGTAGGTTAAGTTTACGAATTTATAACATTATGATGTACGAAAAAATATGGGTGTGTGTGTGTGTGTGTTTGTGTGTGTATGCATGTGATAAAAAAGCGTTCTAAACATCAAACGATTGTAATTATGATTTATACAGGAAAAATGATATTTAATTAACAACGGGATAATATGTTGCAATGTACTAACTAAAACTAACATCACACACAATTAAAGGGTGATAAAAATAATAACTAAATTATGACGACGAAATTCAATCATTAAAAATAGATATATTTTTTAAAAACATTAAATAAAACGTATAAGAAAAATTAACATGTAGTATTATGATAAAATTGCAACTTCAG
This sequence comes from Aradophagus sp. ZL-2020, assembly GCA_022817685.1. Lineage (NCBI taxonomy): Eukaryota > Metazoa > Arthropoda > Insecta > Hymenoptera > Scelionidae > Aradophagus > Aradophagus sp. ZL-2020. The sequence continues at coordinate 4,853 of JABFOV010002307.1, read as the reverse complement.
TTTATGAAACTAATAAAATAGAACTATTGTAATCCTTTATAAGTAATTCTTAAAAATTTACAAATCCTCTATAAAAATGTACATCTGAATTTATTGATTAATGAAAATCACTTATGAAAATTTAAAACAAAATATGTGAAATATTCATATTTTAAAGTATGAAAATTTCACATCTGTTTTGTGAATATTTCTTATCTTTATTTTATTTCTTAGAACAAATATTTCAATTACTCCCATTTCTAATTTTTTGCATACTTTATTCGATTTAATAACAGATATGACATATAGTCGCGTTTTCCTAACCCAGATGCGAAAATTTTATATAGTTTCTCGTTTTTAACATATCTTTTTTCTCCGTGTATATTTCTGGTTACTAGCAGCTATTTCTTTGCACTAAAATTAATAAAGTAATAATATTTATAACATTTTTTTTCAAAGTAAGTGTAAGTTAAAAAACCAACCAAGATACCAAGATGCTATGCTTTTACCAAAATTCACAATTTATAGGATCCCACAAGAATCTCACAAATTATAGGTCCCTTATAGGATCATCGTATCAACTATAGGTGGCCCTTATTATTATTTTTCGAAATTTCTAACCAATCTTCTTAACAATAGTATTGAAAATTACAATATTAATATAAAAAAAGGTTTAAATTTATTAACACAATTAAAAATATGAAAATTGTTAGACAAATTGTTTGGTTTCATTTAACGTTATTAGTTTATTTACAAGTGTACCACATAATTTAATTATATTAAGAAACGTTGGAACTATATACAATTGAATTGTAACATCCTTTGGAATGAGATAGAAATTGCATTAAATTTACTATTATCATCGATATTTTTTTCTTTTGACGAAAAATTTTACAAATAAAAATTTGTCACACCGATATGAGCTCCATCTTCATCAATACTTGTGGATTTAGTTTTACGTGACTTACAAGAACAATGTTTTAATTTACTTAATTTTCAAATTCCGTATTTTTTTTCGATATGTAGACGACTATTTTTTGATATTACCAAGGAATAAAATTAATTACACTCTTAATATATTCAACAGTTACAATATTAACATATAATTTACATGCAAAAGAGAAAACTATAATAAATTACAATTTTTAGATACAGAAATAATTAGAAATGAAAATGAAATAAGTTACAACTGGTACAGAAAACCAACTTTTTCTGGAAGAATCTTACATTTTTTCTCACGTCATCCTATCCATCAAAAGAAGACAATGGTTGCCAATTTAGTTGACAAAGCTATAATATTATCTGATAAACAATTCCATAAAAATAACCTTACAGTAGTCAAACAAATACTGATTAAAAATTCATATCCACTTAAAGTTATTAATACAAATTTACACAATAGATTGAGAAAAGTTCACAATAATAATAATAATGAAATAAACACTAAAGCTAATAATGTTTTTGTTATGGTACCATATATCAATAAAACTACTGATATTATTTAACAAAAATTGAAAAACTTTGACATCACGGTATCTGATTCTATGGTTAATAAATTAGATAAACTCATTTTTACAGGAAAAGATAAATTACTGAAAAATAGAAATGTGAATGTTGTTTATCAGATAAATTGTAATGATTATGACAAATCGTATATTGGACAAATCAAGAGAACATTAGAAACAAAAATAAAGGAACATAAAAATAACATAAAACTTAATCTCAATTACCATAATGTCATCACTAAACATATTATTGAAAATCTGATTGAGAATATGATCACAGAATAAATTGAGATAATAAATTTATAAAAGATATTGCACCTAATTTGACTAAAAGACTAATTTCTGAAATGATATACTTTGAGAATACACAATCTAGTTTAAATGCTCAAACAGATGCAGAAAAGTTCAATAACGTTTATTTACCAGTGATAACAAAATAACATCATTTAGTAGTAATACATTTTATTCCTTGTTTCCGCAAATTTCTCACCTCATATTAAAATTGACTGTCGCACTGTAAGTGTAAAAATTGGAGGTTTTATTTGACATGTTACAATATTTACTCACTACACTGAGAGAAATGTTTGATTGAAAATTAACCTCACTGCTGAGAAACTGGATGCATTCTTCAATGATACTAATTATATAGCTCAATTGTAGAACAATTTCATATCAAAAGTACAATAAATATGTACACTGCCTTTAAAAATTTAAGCAAATGATGTTAAAATATTACATCGTATCGTGTATTCAAACGATGTCAAAAAGGTACATTATTTATTACGGAAAATGTCAGCGCTGTAGATAAAAATTGAAGAAATACTATTACTGCGGTGAAAATGTTTTGGCGCCTCATTATTTTATACTCTTGAAACAGAGAGTTGCATTTTTTTACATCAGTGATGTAACTTTAAACGTTTCTCAAACGTTTTTTAATGTTATTTCAACATTGTTGCTGTAATTCGTCAATATTCAAATTCTCATTCTTCAAAATCTTAAAAGTTTGAAAAAAGTACGGCAAAAGAAATTCTATGCAATTGGTTCAAGTAAGCATGAAAATGTTAAAATAAGCACCTTTCAAGCAGCGCAGTTAAGGACGATCAGCGATGCAAGACGACGGGATTAAGAACGTAAGTGCTGCACACAAATACGCGCGCATTTCAGGTCCTTTACGGAGGGCGTTGTGGTCGCTTTACTAAATCCGTTCACTATAATTGCGGGATTACCGAGATAATTGAATTTCTCGTCATGTCGAGATACGTCACGACTCGACCGTTGCGGATGAGTTGTAAACGTTTTTAATAAAAATGTAAATGCCTCGGGGAACGAACGAGCGAATTATATTGACCCAGGCTTGTTTAAACAGCGCCATCTACGTCGCGTGATAAGTTTTATTTGTCGTCGAGATCGTTTTTTACTCCGTTTGACGGCAAGTAATTCACAGTCGTATCTCAAATTATCGTTTATCGTCTGAGAAAAGATAAACCTGGTTTCGGCATTAAATCGACGTTAAATTGTCGTAGAGTCATAGAAAAGAAAATATTACATCTGTTATTATTTCAAAATAATGTTGAAATAAGTAGATAACCTTCCGATCGAAATTTTTAACGTCAGAAAAATTGTTACAGTTATTCCGATTTCATTTCAATTCCGAATTATTTTAATATGATGATAAAATTAAAATCAATTTCTGACTTGATGCTTAGAATTTTTAAGATTATCTTCATGTCGGATTTCATGGAATTGATATATTTTTAAATTAAAATTCCTAATAACAATATTGAAACTTTTGAAGATAACATAGCAAATGTTTGACAGTTGAAGAGGGAACGTTTATATATAAAAAATAATCGAAGTTCTCGTAAAATGATAAAATTGCTAAATAATATTTATTTCGAAAAATGATTAAATTTACCGATATTTAAAAAACACTAGTTTAATAATGAAAATGTTTTTAATAACGGAATAAGCAGTGGACTGTTTGAACTGATAACCATCTTTTTTAAGTAATCAATTAATTCGAAGGATCGCATCCATCTGTTGAAAAAATAACTCGATATACATTTTTAGATTGTCTTATTAACCGTACATATTATTTTAGTAACAATTTTATTTTAAAAAACCTGTAAATATTATTGTTAAGTTGATAAAAATTACTGAGTTGACGCATACAGACCGAAAAAGGCAAAAAGTAGGAAATTGTTTCATGAACGTTATCAAAAAATCAGCAATATTCACTGAAAAGTTCTGTGAAATTTCGTGTTTTTGCTTTTTCCATTATTTACGGGTTAGTTTCGTAATTTTTATACAAAGTTTTCTCCCCATTAAGAATTTAGAACTATTACTCATTCGATCTTACTTTTCGCTCAATTTTTTCAAATGCCATGAAGTTAAGACCAAAATCATTCTGAAATGTAACCAATACAGAGCCTCCCACTATCGAAAGTTAAAACCCCGCAGTTGAAGTACCGCTATGCGCATGTACAGAAAGTCTTCAACACGACTTTGAGTAAGAATATCCAATCATCTCTATTTACTCCTTGTGCTGCTAAGAGACAACAGTACAAAAATAGGTTAGAATTCACTAGTTTCACTGAGAAAAATGGACTGTTATGTAGAAAGTTTGAACTTCCTAGTAGAAATTTGAATAAGGCAATAATAAGGGCATTATAAGGTTCCCCTACTACATAATAATGCCCTTTAGAAGCAGGCCTAATGAGGCTATCATTAAAATGTAACGCAGGGCATATCAAACGGCCTTACAATGTATACCTATAAGGCCGCCTGATAATGCCCTTATAATGGCCTTTATTTATTTGCATGATGTACGCAAAAAAAATTATCGGGTTTTCGAATAAAGGCCTCATAAGGGCATGATAAGGTCGCCTTACTGGTATGCCTTATCGGGGCATCGCTAATGCCCCGCGTTACATTTTTATAATGACCTTTATATGTATGCCTTATTAGGCGTGCCTAATAATGGCCTTATAAGGAGACAATAAGGAAGCTTTGTATGCTACTTTACCAGGGGAAGCCTTCGTAGGGCCATTTTATGCCGTAGAAAGGCGTTTATGTTTATACCGTAGTAAGGTATTCGTTATTCTTGCCCTATAAGACGTTTAAATATTAATATTTATTTGAATTTGACATTATGAATTTGAATTTGAATTTGACATTTGAAGGTGAATATTTGATAAATAAATTTATTTGAATTTTGTTTTTATAAAAGGCAAACAATTTTATAACGGGTGGATTAAATAAGACCCATCTTAGCGATGCTTTAATAAGGGTAGCCTTGTGATAACCTGTGAGGCACGCCTGACTTTTCCTTGTATAAGTTACTGGATGGACCTTTCGTGAGTCTGATCA